>JAUTBT010029295.1:0-15074 GCA_032361225.1 Lepetodrilus schrolli
TCTCTCTCTCTCTCTCTCTCTCTCTCTCGCTCTCTCTCTCTCTCTCCCTCTCTCCCTCCCTCCATCCCTCACTCTCTCTATCCCCTCCCCTCCCTTCTCTCTCTCCTCTCCTCTCCTCTCCTCCCTAACCACTTTGTTCCGTGTTCTCCAGGATGTGCTGCGGTCTGTCCCGGGAGCCAACAGTCAGGTGGTACGGAAGAACCGGTCGGACACGGACACAGACAGACACATGTACCTGGACGACAAGACCAAGATAGGGAAAGAACTCCGGTAAGTGTCAGCCATGTAGTGGCTCTAAGTAACAGCTGTAGTCATGTAATTATTATACTGTTACAAGTAAACATCAGACATTTATTGTCAAACATTGCCAGGCTTTAAGGGTCTGTTCAGTGGAATTCTGCATTGTTTCCCTTTGCTTTCCAGCGACCTGGAATGTAGCGTGGAGGAACTACGGGCTGACGTCATCTCTCGGCAGTGTCGTGTCAACATGGCCGACGTGGAGGGGATGGCACTGGTGCTTAGCAACATCACCAAGTCTCTGGCAGATCTCAAAGGTAACACTGACCTATAACAGACATTGGTGGGTTTACAGCAGACATTGGTGGGTGGTTGATTTATGTCTGTGATTTTTTATTCTAATAACCATCAACCTGTCTGACTATTGTCAATGTATGTTAATTTACAGTTGTAATGTGAATGTTATTTCTTCAGCTCGGTTCCCAGCCCTCCAGGAAAGTTTGAAGACAGTGATGGCTGGAGAGATGGAGATAGTGGTACAGGAGGAGAAGTAAGTCTAATGATGTACTCTGAATGACTAGAACACAGTAAGACTAATGATGTACTCTGAATGACTAGAACACAGCAAGTCTAATGGTGTACTCTGAAATAGTAGAACACAGTAAGTCTAATGATGTACTCTGAATGACTAGAACACAGTAAGTCTAATGGTGTACTCTGAATGACTAGAACACAGTAAGTCTAATGGTGTACTCTGAATGACTAGAACACAGTAAGTATGATGGTGTACTCTGAATAACTAGAACTCAGTAAGTATGATGGTGTACTCTGAATAACTAGAACACAGTAAGGGGAGATAAATACATCACTTCAATATGTTTGGCTGCCAGTGGCAGGCTCATGTGACATCTTGCAATGGGGGTTCTTCAGGAATGTTGAAATTGCATTCTAAAGACAAAATTACCTGTAGGCACGAGCTTTGGCCACCAACTGACCACAGAAATCTGACTGGTTGTTTGTATTTCCAGGTTCATTAAAGAGGAGCCTGAGAAGTTGGAGAGTGAGTTGAAGAGATGTAAGAAGCTGACCGGAACTCTGTACACTCTCAAGAGGTAGGTAGTGCAGTACACCCATGTGTGCATGATGTACCTGGTGTACCAATGCACAATTCCTGGGACCCATTGCTCTGAACAGTTGTAGTTACAATTGATTGTAAGCCAAATTTTAAGTAACCGCTACAAGTGTAAGTCCATTGCATAAATGCTTTTATTGCAACAATACTTGAGAATCTGGTTAGCTAAAACTGTTGTAGTGATTTAAATTGTTTTGTGCGAACAGATTTAAACTTGTAGCGGGTCCATGAAATTCTACTTACAATCAATTGTAGCTACAACTGTTCTGAGCAACAAAACTCTGGGTATCTTACCACCTTCATATTTAAGAATGGTGGAAAACCCAACAAACTAATCTTATCTTAATTTCCATGGAATACAAATTGCAACTAAGTCTAGTTGAGATGAATGTCAAAATGGAACCTTTAACTACTGGGTGTTATCAACTCTGCAGGCTGGCATCAGTTCAGGAGCACCGACCTCCACAGATTCCAACAATCGCCTCCAACCAGAATGACCCCAGTTCTGAAGAAAAGCGAGCCGTGTTAGAGAACATCCGCTCTATTGTTCCAAACCACGACTCACGAGTACAACAGATAGAGGTACGGATAAACTATTATCTTTACCTCAGTCAATGTGTAAGTCTCAGTTCTACCCTCTGTCAGTGTTAGCCAGGATGTTGTCAGCCGGAGTTGTACTGTACGTAGACTTTCATTTTCTTGATTTGCAAAATAGTAATGATCTTTTTTTAAATTTTTGTGTATATGGTTATTAATTTAAATATTGACCTTACTTTTGACCTTCAACTTTGAAGTAAATAGAATTTTTCTGTTATGAACTCGGCAAACACGTAGAAAGCAGTCACAGACATTTTGATGACTGTTCAGTTTCATAGTCCACTTTCTTTGCAATTAGCAATAGGTGGAGAATCTTCTATACTGATCTAAGTTTGAGGTCATCAGTTTGGTTACACTGTTACTGTGTATATTTGTTTGTTGACTTTTTTTCAAATGTGTGCTAGCTGAAATGTCTTTCATTGGTGTCCAATTGCACAACTATGATTTAATAAAAGATGCTTCTTCTCAGTCTCGGTATATCAGTTAATGCTCATAGTTGAATATTATCTTATGAATATTTTCATAGTCGTATGCTTCAGTAGTTTCTTTCCAGTATCTTTGTTTGTGTTCATAAGTCTATTCTGACCAGACTTGGTTGCTATCTCTGTTAACTCCCTGCTGTATCTCTGTCCTACAGGCGGCTGAGTCATCCCGAGAGAGGAAGAAGAAGATCTGTACTCAGCAGATGTCTCTCAAGATGGGCAAGTCACTGGAGATGGCCACCAAGGCTCTCCGACCGGCTTCTGAGAGCGAGATGGACGTCGACCAGAAGGATACCGTGGACAGTGGCCCCAAGAGTGCTCCCCCCTTGGCCCACATCCCCCTGACGGAGACCACGGAGAAGATCAGCAATGTGGCCAGGAAGGGGTCGGAGGTCGAAGAGTTCCACGGGGCTATGGCCGCTAGTGATAAACATGTAGCGCGAACAAAATTCTTTGAGGATATGTCTCCCCCGACATCTCCAGAAAGGGAGGTAACTATTCCCAAGGCCACGATGGACTATACTGTGAGGATACCGTCTTCTAAAGTGAACTCTTGCTCTCCAGCCAAATCAAACAGTGCCAATGACACGTATGTGATTAAAGGTGATAGTGTGTCTCAATCTCGATTAATGAACATTCCACAGACATCGGGCAAGTCATCTCAGGCCACATCTCCCAGTGGCAAGAGCAGCGATAAACAGAAGAAGGTTCCTCCACCTCCTCCTCCCAGAAAAAGCAGCCGCCTGCCGACAGCATCCAGCAACGGAGGAGGAGTGTCGCCAGTAAGGTCAATATCGGTGATATCTCCTTCACCCAGTGACTCGGAGAACAAGAACATTTTGTCACACAAGGGTCATCTTCGAGGTCCTGTTTCTTCTACTCCCAAACCTCCTCCACCAAAGAAACCCACGTCCGTTTTTGAAAAGGATCTGGTGGCAGGTATCTATGCCAACATGAATCGTCCCGACCTCCAGAACCAGAAGGTTGCTCCAGAGCGCATAATCCACCGAGTGAGTGAGGAGGAGAATCCGAGACGGGATGAGCGAGGCAGCAGCAGTGAAAGCACAGGGTCCAGTGCCAGCATGGACTCTCAAGCCAGCAGCGTCATCATGAGAAAGACCACCTCGGAGGTGATGCGTCGTGAAGCAGGTGCCAAGAAGCCAAAGCCACCTCCTCCAGAGAGGAGATCCAGTCTCCTCCAGAAAGCAGGAGGAGGTCCGTCTCCCGGGGAGGAGAAGGTGATGGCGCAGCAGCACATCCTGGAGGAGCAGAAAAAGCTGGAGGATCTGGTCCGCGAGACGAACGAGATGATGAAGAGACAAAGTATTACTCAGCAGCCAGGGAAGGAGAAAACCAGCATGAACGGAATCGGTGCAAGGACTGGGGAAAAATCTGATTCCAAGAGATAGTAGACTGACAAGAGTGATGGTACAGTTCCAACCAATGTCAATGCTGGTGGACTTCAGTCTGTTGTACTAACCAAGCCTTGGGTGGTGTGAATGTCACAGTGACAAACTGGATGCATTATCCTGTGCAATCCTCAAATGTTGCTCGAGTGTCCCAAAGTGAAGAAGGAATGAGATTTCTCTGAGTCTTCTCAGTGAGAGGTCAGCAGTACCTAGAAGCACACAGATAATGGGAGGCAACTCTTCCAGGGTCAAATGAACATTTAGAATCTTTGGTGACCTCCGTGACCCCAGTGAGACATCACGGCTGCTCAGTGATGGTCATGTTAACTGCTGGGATGTATGTGTGGGACTGGCTGTGTGTTGTATCAGCTGACCGCGTACACTGAGGACAGTACAAGGTGAAGTACCAAAGTGATATTCAGAGGACATTGATGAAGAATGTCTCTATGAATCCAAAGAACAGTCTTGGAAGCTGGTACACAGCCGTGACTTGTCCTAGAAGAGCATAGAGTTTCTGAGTATACTCGCCCATAGACACATACTCATCTGATCTCGAGGTGGGTTTCATGGCACATCTCAGGTGGGATTCATGGCACATAAGCGAGATATGCCTAGAGATCTGTATCGGTGATACCACCTTAGGTTTCGTCCATGGTGTTTGATTGGAAGTCAATACCAGAGAACTACAACCTGTACAGTAGCGTGAGCAAAGGGTGAACGTCGCAAATAAACTGTCAGCCAAGTGTGGATTGTCTAGCTAACTATAAGTAAGTCCATATACCTGCTGTGGCAAGTGTCTCACAGAGGTGCGAAGATGTAAGACAATGATGATGCAGACTGATGTGATGGGACAGTGAAGAATATGACATGTACTTACTGAAATGTCACAGGAAATATTACATGGACACAGGGGACGTGGACATTGTCACGTCATACTGTCCAGTCAATACATATTGTTCTGATTGTGGAGTTGTCCTGAGTGTGTAATGAGCATGTTTGAAATTCTGAATGTTTATCCTTCTCCTGACAGCTATCACAAGGGATGCTACTTTGACATTTTATCACGTTCCAATGTTTGTCAGAGATTTCAACTGCAATTTGTGTTTAATTGTTTTCTGTGTCTAATCTTGTTTTTAATCAACGAAGCATTGCATGGTGCTTCTTCTATCAACTCACAACAACATATAGATTTCATCTGGAAAAGGAAAATTAGAACTTGCATCAAAAGGGATTATTGAAGTTGTATTTGTAGAAGAAATCTTACATAAATTATTTCTTCTTTTCCTGAAGTCTGATATGTATCTTGTCTTCACAGTACCTGGAATCATGTTTTGATGTTTTCAATGGTTTCAGATTTTTACAATGTTGTAAGCTACAATGACTGACATGCCATTCGTCCAATCATTTCACCCTTACCTCATCCCTGTTGTCATTGGTAACCGTGCATGTGACTGCCCACAAAAATAGGCAGAGCTTCATTTTAATTGACAAATCGAGATATTAGAATATTAATGAAAATGATTAGTTTTGGCTAGATTTTATACTAATGTGATAAATCAGATTTATGTATATAGATCCAAGCAAGATGTACAAAGTATACTGGAAACAACAGGTGCAATATGCATGGACTGCCGCAGTGTTAACACTGACTGTATATTATCATGTTGGCGTGATGATGTTTGTATGGTATTTCGTATTTAATCCAGTGAATTTTGGTTGTGAGTCAACTGATTGTGGAAATATGCAAGAATCTAATTTCTGGTCGCTATTTTCTGCTTGCAGTTTTCTTGTTTAGTATTATATTAGATTCATCCTTTTATGATTGACAATCTTGAACAACTCACGGAGAAACTAGTGTTGTTTGTTCCAATTTAGGAAACTGCACATATTTTTTATTGTACTTACATGGTTACAATCTATTCAGTGCCCTCTTGAATATTCTACAGAAATTGTAAAACACATCTTCAGATCTCAAAGGCATTTTCAACTATTCATCATGAAGAGATTTTGGAATTTAGCAAATACTCTGTTTTTAAATGATTGCATCAAATAAGTTGGCTTGCATAGAAACAAATATGGCATTATTTTCTAGAAGTTTAGTATTGTACACCAGAAAGTAATGGCATATTATTTACCAACAGAAGTTGATAACTTTTAGACCAAGGCAAAATTTTCAGCATTTGTGTTTTGATGCTTGCAGCTGTTCTCATCATTCCATCCTGCTGTGGAGACTATGCTGTGGAGACTATGCTGTATAGACTATGCTGTGGAGACTATGCAAGCTCAAAACAGCTTCACGTCATGAACTCTTCCACTGCCTTAGACACTGAAACATGTATTAACATTGCTCTGCCTCATTGCAGGACTGAATAAACAAACATCACATCTGTGCAGCTGTTTTGTTATTCTGATGTATCTGGCTGAAAATATACTGAACAACAAAAGTTTAGCAAATTTGATGAAATAATTTAATTGAAAAAATACTACTTTACACAGAATACATTTTTCTACCATGTGGTCATGTCCAATATAGTGTCCTTAGAATCTCGCACATCTGGAATAACATTTTGTGGTGCAGGGGTGGACAAAATTCGAGAACTAATGTGGAATCCATTGTCATGAATGACTGTTGTATGTTGTATCATATGGCTGGTAAACCTTTTAGTCTCTGGTATACTGTTCCATTTTCGAGGGCATGCTATAGGATGTTATCAGCATTATGGCAGATGCAACGTCTATGCCAAACTCGAACGTTAAATCGAGATTCAACTGTGAATAATGTTTGGTTCCGTTAATGCTAGACACCATCGCTAGTGGATTTGGCTCCATCTTACACACACAGCCAGTTGACGTTAAAGGCACACGGACCATGGAACTGGGCTATATGTAACTGATTTCTGACAGCTTGAGGATTAATTCTCATATCAGTCGCCTTCTGCAAATCTCCAGCCAAATGGCCTACATTCTGAACTGTCTTAATGTCACTAATTCTCGTTCCATGTATCCTGACCGAACAGTTTGTTGCTCATGTCCCACGAGACGCGATATTGTACTGTAATGAAAATTAAATTTGTTACCGTTATCACGAATGCTGTGGCTTGCCAGAAACCTCCAATTTTCATTAAAAGAATTGAGGCATTCCACGTCGTCGGCCTATATCAGAAATTTCACATTCTTATTTGTGTGGCAGTCCTTAAAAGATTTCCAACTTCACATACAATTTGCTGGATTCACTAAAAATCTGTTTAAAGGTCAAACCGACGTACACAACGGAAATTGACGATTTGGTTTTGATATAATTTTTCTGGTTCGACAGTATCTTGTGGTAACAAGTATGCAAAGATGCATATATTTCAGCAACATGATTTTCATGTGGACACTATATTAAATTCCTGAACAAAAAATTTTAGCAAAATTTTAATATAGAGTATGGATTAATTTCAACCTTGTGTATGGAACATTTTCCATATTTCTATTGGTTAGGCTTTTCAAGACATTCACTATATGTGACTGGTAAATTTATTTACAAGATGATCCTGCCAAACCTGTAGTGTTGCGTTAAACCTGTGGCCACTGGCTGGTGCTAACGAACCAAGAACCATCATTATCCAAAATATGTAACAATTCTAGCTATTTGATTGGTTGAGAGGCGTCCTGGAAAAAGTCATACACCCCAGTTTTGCCGTAGTTAAAAGTTGTGACCTCGTAGATCACTGACATCGTGTCTGCCGCCCTCAACTCTTATGTTAGAAAGACATTCTGTATTTCTTCACTTTCTTATAAATCTGTAGATCGATCACGATTTTGGATAAATTCATTACCAGCATGATTTCCTGGGTATACATGAAATTTCGGCTTGTAAAAACCTGTACACAGTAAATCTCGCTGGTAACTTCAATACCAAGGGAAAACTTCCTACCAAGAAAAACTGAGATCAGAAACTACACTTTTTTTCAGAAATAGAGTAGCAGAAAACAAAACCTGGACTGTTCAAGTGTCCAAATCATCGTCCGTGTTTGGGAGTGCAGATACGAGGTTTGGTGATGAAAACTGCACTCCCAATCGTGACTGTGGTTCCTTTTCCTGTGGAAAGTGCCCTTTCAGTTAACAAATGTGAAACAAACAAAGCATGACTGTACAGAATTAATTTATTTACTGACAACCTGTGCAAATGTCATTATTACTGGATGAAAAAGTATATAAAAACACCCAAATAATTTTCAATGAAGATCTAAACATTTCTGGGAAAGATTGGAGAGTCCTTCATTAACCTTCTCCATGCTGGAGACAACCAGAGATGCCCTAAAGAGCAGTGTCTGTGTCTAATCCAACAGGGAGAGGGTTAATAGGCAATTGACGAGCATTAACTGTTTGTTAAATCAAACAAAGATGTCGGCAATTTGCTCTGAAAACTGTAGCACAACTCAAACTTCATTTTGACAACACAATGTTCTGCATGTTCTGTTCAGAGTATATTCTCTCTGTACATACGTATGTATATCTACCGCAACATCCACAGCAAATTAATGTTTTCCTGTCCAGCAATGCATGGACACATACACAGTGATAAAATGATTTCTGTTAATGATAATCACACAAATATAACAATTATTTTCAAACATTTTTTTTTTTTTGAAAGACAAATTGTCATTTCTGATAAATGTTTTAAAACAGTATTTTGCTAAATAATTGTAGCTTTTTTTAAGAAAACATTGTTGAAAGCATTCTCAGACCATGTATTGCCTTCAATGTCTTCATGGATATATTCACAAATATCGTCATAGTACAAGTACAAGTACTTCTTAATCGAACCATTCTGGCCAGCTGTCCCAGGGAACTTGGTACAAGTACCTAGCTAGCTTCCAATAACACTTGACAGACTAAACACAGGATATATACAGGTAACACTTTATACAATAATCACAACAGGGGGACATGTTTCTTGGAGAAAATTAATTCTGCCATCAATTAATTATGTAAGATACTTTTTACTACATGGCGTGACATTAGAACCAGATGCTGGCTTGAATTTCAGAAAGTCATAACTGAATTTAAATGAAATGGCAGCAGCTATGATAGAAAAACGTACATCACTGCGATAATTGCAACTGGCTGCACATGTATAGCAAAGTTGTAGGATTTTGTAGGACTAAAATAATTCTGTGGCACCAATACCCTTGCCAAACAGTTTATGAACCTATACATCACAGGGACTATAATAACAAATGAAGCCATGTTAGAACAATTGATTAAGTGATTATGGAGTTTAACATCACTGCAGGAATCTTTCACCCATTTGCAACAATGTGAGCACAAACGAGGTCTATATTTATGTAGAAAAAACATTATCTCAAATAACATGCAGTTTCTCGAGCAGCTCACAGATACACATCCTGTCTATATGGTTTTAACCTAATAAACATACAGAGTAAGATGCTTTACTTTATCTCTGGAAACTTAATATACAAGGCAGATAGAGGAACAAACAGAAGTACAATAAAACAAGACTTCAAATCATACTGAAAACACAACACTGGAAGATAAGAAATATCCACTCCAATGTTGCCATGGTTACAACAGTTGATTTGCATAAAATGATGACAGTTCAGGGTTTCGGTGCAAGAATTTGGTGCTTCTAATTAGTTTGTCGACTCTGGAATAAGCCTTCTAATCCTGGTTTATTTTCTTCTTCTTTTTATTTATTTACAAACCATCGTGAGCAACGTATGGAGTGTATGTAATTTATCACTGTGTACAATTTGCAGTCCGTGAATTGTTACTTAACATCTCAGCAGGGATCTTTCATCCACACATGTGAAATTTGAACAACTAGAAGTCTTAATATAACTCACTATGGACTTCCTCCACAGTACTGTACTTTCCAATTGTATTTCCTAACTGAACTTTAATCTATAATGTTTGTCAGGCAATATCATTCATATCAAGTTCTACAAAACAAATACTAGTATCCAATACCAAAACCATTCGTTCACAACTAATATCTCAAACATAACATAAATAAGAAACAGCCAACAAAAAAAAGAAGAGGATTTGTAACATAAATGTTCTTAATTAGACTAATGTTTGTAACATAAATGTTCTTAATTAGACTAATGTTTGTAACCGGCTCTGCATTCCGTGGAAACTCACGCCTTCAATTCCCTGCTTCCTTCACCAGCACTAAATGTAGCCACGGTTTCAGTTCCATTGTGCAGTGAATGAGCCAATCAGCAGGCAGATAACATACAGCATTCGGATGGATTAACTGCAGAGTTCCTATGTAAGATTTCCCCCGCTGCTCCCTGACAACTATAAAGCCCTACATAACATTGATGCGTCATGCTGCATCTAGGATTTGCCGAAATGTTTGCCGTGTGGTTCATTTCAAGATGTGATCCACTTGTTGTCTAAAACCTTTTAAGATACCCACTAATAAACTTTCTTATATACATTGCATACTATTAATTTTCAACCTTCCTGATCATCAAGACCTTTCAAGATGTCAGTGAAAGATTATGGAGAAGTAATAGATTGTGCACCACTGTTGATGAATGTGCGTAGTTTATGGCTGTTTCCTGATAATGATTTGAATACTTTCTCTAGATGCAGCATTTGATCTGCTGCTGGAGTTGTAGAGTCCACTGTAGGCCTATCACTGTAGTTGTGGATCTGACACACAGACTGTACAACACATCTCACAACATGACACCACTTGTGTTTGCAGCGTATGTAGATAGTTTATCACAGCCTTTGCTTCTTCCTCTTCCTAGCATCTCAACTCATAACTCGTGCAGGCCGTTGTTTCCAAGCTTCCTATTGGTTGTCTAGCAGGAATTATGAGTTAGCATTGGCTACTTTGTGCTGTCAATCATCACAGAAAATACCCCTGAGTATTTGCATATCAAGACTTTTTGGTTTCTTCAAATGCTGAAAAACAACATATTTTGGAAATTATTATGATGAAATATTGCATTACCAAAATAACACTGCAAAAATAACAGGTAGAAAGTATACCAAGTTTTAATCGCCTTTAAACATTGAAGAAAAATATAGCTCGCATATATAAAATAGAACAATTGACAAAAATTCAAATTATCTCCCCTAGACCATTACATCCCTTGTCTGGGAGGCATATATAAAGGAAATCCAGGCATCCAAATTACTGTATAAATCCAAATAATACTTCAATGAACTTGCAACATCTTTATGATATCATATTGACTGATATATTGGAGGCATACAAATTATTGTCAAAATTAATATTCAGCTTGCGCCATTTTGGGCAGTATTTTGACCAGCTGCAGACGACTCACCCATTGGTTTGAGGACGATGAAGGAGAGGAGATCGGAGAGAGACACAATGCCCATGACATGGTCCTCCTCGTCAACCACCACCAGTCGATGTACCTGAAACATGTATGTGTCACTTAATGGCAGTGCTGGGCCCCCATTGCTCAGAACAGTTGTAGCTACAATTGATTGTATGTCAAATTTTAGGTACCCACTATAAGTTTAAGTCCATTGCATGAAACACTTTCATTATTACAATACAATACGGTTAGCTAAAACTATTGGAGCAATAAAAATGGTTCGTGCAACCAGACTTACATTTGTAGTGGGTACCTAAAATTTTATTTCCAATCCTGAACAAGATCCTAATTTAGCAGTCAGAAGTTTCAATAGATCTCCATATGTATTCAAAACAATTTGCATATGCAACAGACTTTTAAAAACTTTTGTCAGGAAATATTAATAATCCGATTAAAACAAATATTTGAACTTTAAATTTTCGGATTAAATGTGCATTAAAAATTGATTGTATTTCCATTCGATTGGGTCAATTCGTTGAAGAGAATTAGTTGGAAGTTTGTGGACGTACCTCTGCCTTGACGATGGTTTCAATGACATGTGCAAGTGTGTCCGTCTCCTGACACTTGGCCACGCCCTCAAATCCCTGAAACACACAGGCGTGGAGATTTTATAATGCTTCATTCACCAGTTTAACAGTACAGAAAGGTCATCGTTTCTAAAGCCTGCATGGAAGTAAGTTTGTGGGCCAAATTTCAGAACAATTAATGTCATAATCCTGGTTGATTCCAAGTTTGAGGAAATGTTAAAAAAAAGTAATTAAAGTTTAAAACACTTACTTCACATCTGTGCTGGAGAGCCTGAGAGATCGTCACATCCAGGTTGTTGTAAGTTTTCTCTGCCGCAAGGTTCTAGAACACACAGAACAATAAATAAATCAAAATGTTGGACGACATGGTTTACACCGACAGAAAGAATGCAGATAATAAACAAAATTTCATTCAAAATACAATAATACAATCTAAATATAGACAGTATCTGTATAAATTATTTAATATCAGAGCCATTCCTCATTATAGATGATTCCCAGATTATGAATCAAAGAACCTGTCATTACGGCACTGTGACGGTCAACTTCTGTGGATATGCAGAGCTCCCAGATCAGTTTCAAACTTAGGACCCTGAACCCTGTCCGATGGTCTACCACTGCACTAACCAGCTGCCACTCACGTGAAGGAGGCGGAACTGTACTCACTATGGCATCAAACTTGGCGTAGATGTCGACCACTTTGTGCTGCTCATCCACAACAGGCAGGGCCGATATCCTGTGGTCCACAAACATGTTCAGGGCCTTGATCAACGGGGTGTCCTGAGAGGTCTGCAGAGAAGAGGCAACGATCATTCACCGTCAACACTGCACTCAGCATCCAACAGTGCATTCAGCATTGAACAGTGCCATGAAATACTTCATGTCAGTAAAAGTCAATATGATATAATCGCCTCGTAGAAAAAAATATGTAATGTGAAACTGAGGTAAATGACAATGAGGTTGTTGTATAAAAAAAAAGGAATACACTTACTGTGATGACATTGTTGTAGGTCCCTATGCTAAGCTCTCTGATGGATTTATTCATGAAGCTAGGCTTAGGGAGATCCTGAATCTGAAATGTCACAAAGATCAAGTTGCAAATGTATTGTTCAGATTAGAATAAGAATGATTACACCAAACAGAAAGGACAAAATATACAGATACAATAACCTTCAAATTAATTGTTATTAAGAAGAATTTGCCTCACAATTTCTTATTATATCGAAAGTTAAATATTTTAATAAAATTAATAATGTGCATCTTATTTCACATCACATCCATAAATGACTTTGAGATTCATAGTATCAATACAGTTGCACTCAAACTAACACATTATTTCCAATTACCACCTAATGAGCTGATACACAGTCAGTGCAAGAGGTGGTTAGAAGGCTGATGAGGCTGAAACATGTTGTAACTTTTTCCTGCTCTCCTAATGACCAGACCTGCCGGTAGCACCGATCGTGGTCCGCAAGGACGTGGTTCCCAGGGATGTGGTTCCCAGGTCCCAGGGATGTGGTTCCCAGGTCCCAGGGATGTGGTTCCCAGGGATGTGGTTCCCAGGGATGTGGTACTTACATAGAGGTGTAAGAAGCGGAGGATTCTCTTGTGGGTCAGGATGTAGATGGCATTGCCGGTGTTGCTGTCCACCACAGGAAGACGATGGACGTGGTTTTCGATCAGCGTCTTCACAGCAGTGTACAGATTAGCATCAGGGTCAATGCACACAAATGCCTTCTGTTTGTCTCGCAGAACCTCTGAAACATCGATTTACAATAGTATTCATTCTTAATGTAGTAGGTGTCCTTTCACCATATAAGGATAAAGTTACTTAATAGAATTATTTCTGTATTCATATCTAGACAATGAATCATTCCTCTGGACGTGGGTGCAAGGAAAGTGAAGTAAATGTATACCAGCGGGAAAACAGTAACTATGCTTAATATAAAGTTCAATTTAAAATAACCTTTCAGTACATGTTCATGATGATATCGCCTCAACTTTAAGGTCATGATTCACAATTTGCACATGCAATTTTATGCACGCGTACCATTTTCATTTTTGCATATTTTGTTGGAAGCATGATATTCATGCATGTGGTTGTTGAAGGTAAACATCACACAATGATTATTTAGCTATCAAGTGCTATCACTATGCCACAGCTTGCTGATAATCAATGTCCATGACGTTTTAATGTTCCATCGTAATACAATATCATCACTTTGGAGACGTCGTCTACAGCAGGCCAACACTCGTGACATGCCACGGTCCGGTCGTCCACGTGTGACGTCATGTCAATAAGACAACCATATTCGGTTGGTGCATCTACGGAATCAATACCAAATTGCCACATTATTAGCTCGGACAATTTCTGGGTTGAGACCAATTTCTGGCAGACACGTATGCGGGTGCACAATATCGGACCTCCTAACATCCAGCGATATGCCCACCATCACGCACGTCTAGCTTGGTGTAGACAGTATCGGAGGTTCAGAAGACAACACTGGGACAGTGTATTGTTCACAGATAAGTCCAGGTTTGATCTGGACAGCTCCGACATGCATGAATGTTTTAGCAACACATTATTGATTCGTCATTAGTTAGTGGGTGGAAGTGTAATGGTATGGGGTGACATCACAACTCATGAGAGAACACAGCTCATCAATGGTAATGGCAATTTGAATGGTGGATGCTACCGGGAAGTAACCATTCAATATCATGTTCTACCGTTTGTGCAAATGCAGCAGGATAATGCCCACGTACGTATTGCACATGTTGTAACTGACTCTTTTTGAGGCAGCATGACATTGCTGTAGTGCAATAGCTGGCTGCTTCTCCAGACCTCTCCCCTATAGAACATATCTGGGACTGGGACGCATATGACAAGACCAGAATCAGCTGGCAAAGCTAGCTTAGTTGGGCCAATCTTTGGTTGACATTTGGAACACTATCCCACAGGTTGCTTTCCATCATCTGGTGTCTTCAATGCGCTGTGTATGTTGCTATGTCTCCTGTTACCAGATATGAATTTTGCCAATGAATATGTTATTATAAACGAATGACCAAATATTATGAAAACCTGCAATACCTGTAGCACTATTACAGTAAACCTGCAATAATAATCCTTGCCAATGTTAACACTTGCTAACACTTTTCATACCATTTATCAATATGTATTCAAAACCAAATCACTTTTACAAAAGTACTAGTCATGATATCACAATTACAACAATAAATATGAATTCACTTAATGGATAACATATATATTATCTAACACTTCACATTCACACAATGTTCCAGATTACCCGTGACCTAATACC
>JAUTBT010029295.1:15174-38538 GCA_032361225.1 Lepetodrilus schrolli
AACAACACTTCACATTCACACAATGTTCCAGATTACCCGTGACCTAATACCAACAACACTTCACATTCACACAATGTTCCAGATTACCCGTGACCTAATACCAACAACACTTCACATTCACACAATGTCCCATATTACCTGTGACCTAATACCAACAACACTTCACATTCACACAATGTTCCAGATTACCCGTGACCTCACATTCACACTATGTCCCAGATTACCCGTGACCTAATACCAACAACACTTCACATTCACACAATGTTCATTGCAGACAATCAGAAATCAATACAACCTCTGAACCGTTCAAAATGACGAGCAATATACTAGCGACCACGCAGGCTGCCTAGCACCACGACACGCCAGTAACACTTGCCCTTCTGAACACGTAACACTTGCCCTATTGAACACGTCTCTGGGGAACAATCTACAGCAGGAATTCCAGAGCATCGATCCAGTAATCATTATGCTAAACTGCATCATTTTGTCAGTTTGTGTTTTCTATAAGCTCATCAGTCCAGTTTCAGTCTAATGGATAGAGCCTGCCATCCATCACGTAGATCAATACACTAGGACTATCACATGTTGTACTTATGCATTCAGTGGCCAAATCAGGACATTGTTTAAGTGTTCCATGCATACTGACAATATGTCCTGTTCTTCAACTTAATCAAGTATTCAGTCCACACAGAATGGCACAGGCAAAAATATCTACTACACGTCTCAGTATTTCTATAAACTAGTCTCAATCTGCTTACAGATCAATCAATGATGGCAAGATGCAATGTGATGGTTGGGAGAAAAAAAGAGCAGTAATGGTACATCTGGTCTCCATAAATATTGCCAGTTAATATTTCGTGCAGAATAAGAAATAAACACATTAAGTAATTGAAGTAGAATTTTAACATGAAAGTTTGCCCTCCTATTAGCATTTTCCGACTACACTTGCCAGGCTCCAGGGGCGGGATTTGAACCATGAACCTTTGGCTCCAAATTCCAACATTCTACCACCCGCCTCACTTTGAGTACTAACCTAGCTTGTGTAACAAGTAACCATGATATATTCCAACATATATATGAGGACTGACAATTTCATCTACTGCAGAAATTCAGCAGATTTCACTTGCTTTTCATGTTGGTATTTTCGCAAGACTAAACAATAAAACTTCCGTCATCGAATAAGCTGACCCTTGAGGCTTATCTAAATTACATTTGGGCACCAAGCCTGAGCACCAATGTCTGGGCACCAATTTGGTTGTGTTTCCATGGATACTCCACGGTAATAACAGCGCAACACTGGCGCAAGAGCATTACGATGTACTTGTATTATGTACAACAACACATTACAAGACGAGGTGCCTCAGTCACGGCTACAGTGATGTATCTTTGTGATGACTTCACTCCTAATATCACAACTGTCACAGCTGTAATTTTGTACCCACCTCTCCACGTGTCTATCTTGTGCTCCTCTAGTTCTGACATCCTCACCTGGAACACAAACAGAAAGTCCATCATACAATGTTACATATCAGTCATTACCAATAGTTGCCAACACACATGACAGATGTGACTTTAACTAGTTTACGCACCATTCACTACCACCACAACCACCACCACCACATATAACACGTAGATAATGAAACTCTCACATAGGTGACAATAACACTGATACCAGGCTTGAACTGGAGATCAAGAGACTTCGCTAATCTATGTACATAATTCTAGGTTTGCCATTTGTTAACCCAGTGACTGTACGTTTAACATCTAACATCAAATAAATTTAACATGTGACATACAACACATTTAACTTGTGACATGCAATAATAATAATATTAATAATAATACAATCTATTTATATAGCGTCGAGTTCCAGCTAGGCTGCTCACAGGCACTAATACGTGTGTGTGTGTGTGTGTGTGTGTGTGTGTGTGTGTGTGTGTGTTTGATTTGTGGTTTAAAGCCACTTTCAAGATTTGTTTACTCACATCATTGCTTGCATGCATATGTACTGCTTGTACTAGTCTGGATTTCCACCAGTTTTTATAGTGCTAGCTCACTTGGAATATCATGCCGCAGATAGAACATGGATACCCCACTCAGACACATTATACTGATTCCAAGCCGACCTGTCCTTGCTTGACCCCGTTAATGCCAAGCAGGGGAACAACAAGTACCACCTTTTAACGTCTTTTGGTATGACGCGACCGGGGATTGAACACGCGACCTTCTGCACCCCGGGCGGAACTCACATAGAATGATGGCAGTTATATTTATAAGGGTTTGTCATAGGTTTGCATCTAAGGATGGACATGTACGATGGCTGATGGTACTCACATCCCAGAACCTCTGCAGCACATACTGTGTGTAGGGAGGCATACCCGGGGGGCCACCCACAAACTCCACCAACATGGACAGCAGCTTGAAGAATGGCTGAGATTGCTGCAACACAAAAACACAATACATGAGCGTGAGTGAGTGCGTGAGTGAGTGAGTTATTGTTTTATGTCACAGCAGAGAGTCGGTGTGAGTGAATGAGTTGGTGTTTTACATCATTTTCCATAGAATTTCAGCGATATTTTGACACTCCGATATGTAAACTTTCTAAATGGATGGTGTACACACTACTCATGCTACTTGTACATTATATGGAAATATAGTCACAGGCTACTGTCACGAGTAATAGTCACCGACTAGTCACAAATTAGTCACGGGCTAGTCACATGTTACTTACTTCAGGGCTGAGTTTCCTGATAGCACTGAACACCATCCCGATGACCTGCAATAAAATACATAAATAATTATTTATTATTATTATTATTGTTTTACGTCGCAGCGGGAATATCTCACCCATAGGCGACGACACATAAATAATTAGGAGGGAGAAGTCATTTACGTTTTACGAATCCTAAAATGTAAGAATTCAAAAAAATGTGGTTATTCATATAACAACATTGAAAGCAATACTCACAGCCACAGCCAGATTTTCATTGTATCTTGTGAGACTGAAGATGAGATTGCACGATTGTCGGATGTTGATGTTATCTCGGATTTGGTTGAACAAGAACGGAAATCCCTGAAAGTCAAATGATCATTGGATAATAAATGTCCATAATTTTGATTCACGAGACATTTTTGAATTGCCATTAAGTTGGCGGCTGCATGAATCCTGGATTTTATTTGAGTCTATTGTGGTTGGATAAGGGTGAGGCTGTAGGGTAGGATGGACAAGGGTGGGGCTCTGTGTGCATCTCCTATCTTATGGCTGTTTGAGTTACTAGTCATACTTTGAAAAACAGGAACATCATTATTGGGTTTTTTTAATAGAGTTTTTATAGTAAATTTCCAAATAAACATAAATATATTAAATTATATAAAGAAATCTTTACAAATATTTAAATATTTTTCTTATTTAACTGTAAAATTCGATTATCACTAATAACATAAATATATGTAATTGATTTTATTTTGTATTTATTAATTTAAAAGACTTCCAAGTATTACCTTCCCTCCGATGATGGAGTTGTAGTCGTTCTCGGACAGCTGCAGCTGTTTCTCTGAGCGAGATTTCTCCACCAGCAGCGCGATGAGCGAGATCATCTTCTCCAGCGACATCGGGCGGTAGTTGTCATCAGTCAGCGATATCACGTCCTCTTCCTCATCGTCATCCGATAATATCTCAACCTGCAGGGAAAACCAACAGTGTTCATAGTTGGATGTTTGGTTGAATTGAGTGTAGAGTCACATTCACTAACATCGTGGCTTGTATAGTTTGTATGTAGATTCCCTGCTTGTAAAAATATCTAGTTCACTGAAATATCCTGCTGCAGTTAGAACATGGACCAATACCAACTCCGATCCAACCAGACCTGACCCGAGATTACGAAACGTTCTTAATACGATTTCATACTCAAGCTAAAATTCTATATGGGGATTTGTGAACAAAAGCACGAGTTTGTACTAAAAAAATGTTTGGTAATCTCGGAGCCTGGTTTTACCCTAATGTTTAACATGGGAAACAACAAATACCATCTTCCTAAGTCTTTTGGTAAGACACAGTCACAGATCAATCCACTAAGTGGTCTCGATGGTATCTTAAGAGCGGATTATGGTACAGTAGTGGATTATAAAGCTTCACAAAAGGGTGTTCTGCCCGGACATTGGCGCTGCCTGTACTTACATAGTTCTCCTGAGCTTTCTGGCCCATGTAGAAGGCGATCATCGTGGACAGCGCGTTGATGTTGATGAGGAAGTTACACTCCTCCTCACCGGACTTAGCAAACTCCAGCAGGAAGGCGAAGTACTCCGTCAGGTACTTGCTGTGTGGACGAACTCCATGTTCAATCTGGGCAGCAATAATAGTAATAATAGTAATAATAATAACAATTATTTTACCTTTTTCCCCCAGATAAAATTATATAATAATATAGCAATAATATTAATGATAATAATAATAATAATAATAATAATAAATAATAATGACAATAATTTTACCTTTTTGTTTTCAGATGAAAAAACAACCAACACAATAATGAAGATAATATTAATGATAACAATAATAATAATAATGAATGAATGAATGAATGAGTGCTTTACGTTGCAGCAGGAATATTTCACCCATACACGACAATAATGATAATAATAATATATTTATAATTTGCCAAAGTACTACATATTATTAGCATGCCAGTCAATGGATCAATATGCACTCAGTTTCCCCCTCAAGATTATGGCAGCAAAGTCAAATATTAGACAGCCAAATTTGGGGTATGACAGGAACAAAATACAATAGTATCGACTTACGATGGTCAGCATTTTCTTGATGAATCGTGTGACACATGACCTGTTGCCCAGCTCTGATACATCCACAACACCATCTTCACTGGAAGTAGATGGAACATGAATGAATAAATGAAGGAATTATTGTTTTACGTTGCACCCATAGGCGACGACTACAGCGTCACTTTACAAGACAAGCAAGCATGCAAGAAAAGAAAAAACAAGCATGAAAAACCATGCCAAAAAGTCAAGAGTAACATGTAGAGCAACATGTAGATGGAACATGAAGAATCATGACAACAATGACAGAAGGAGAAAAGATGATGAAGGAGATTTGACTGAAAGGAGAAAGATAAAAAAAATATAATCTCATTGAGCCCCAACACATGGTTCAAAGCTAGTAGTACACTGCAAGTCATGTTTCCCTTAATTTACAATCTTTCAGACTGACCTTTCAACTATGGGCAGCATGTACAGGTCAAAGTGGGCGTGTCTCAGCTGGTTGATGACGTGGATAACAAGCCTCTGGAACATCTGCAATGCAATGAATACACTTTGTAGAGGTTGACAGTATCAATTTGAAATATGGGCATTTAGAGCCGCTTTCAAGATTCTTTCCCATAACAGTTTCTTTTAAACTTAATCTTAATTATTATTTTTTAAATAATTAAATAAACCTGAGCTACATTACAACCTGTTCAATTAATATTGCATTGGAAGATTTTCTTGATTTCTAATTGTTTATCAAGTATGCTTCAAGCTAAATATAAAGGGAACTGGAGCAACATCCAGCACTACACTGCTTGTCTCCCCTTGAATGACGTACCTGTCTGACCATCTGGTTTGGACACTTGATAAGGATCTGCTGTGGCCACCAGTCACTCTCAGCCATGTGGTCCAGGAACCACTGTAAAGAAAACACACACGATCGTCTTCAGGTTGAATGAGAGAAATGAGAACTTTTATGAACAACAGGAAGTCTCTTACACATAGAAGGTCATTTTCATACTAACAGAAAATATTTATGACGGACATCTAGGAAATTACATAGAAATACAAAATACATAGCTCATCAATGAATAAAATTGCAATTAGAATGATTTAGCGTTCTACAATGGTTGTGACACGACTAATCTCCCCTGCCACTCACCTCGCACGCTGCAGGGCAGGAGTTGAACAGCTTTGTGAGGAGTTCTATCCACTGCAACATGGTGGGCTGGAAACACAAAGATGAAACATGTCTTGTGACAGGTGTACACAAACAGACTGTACAGTGACTTAGAATGGGGTGGGGTATCTTCTACCTGGGCGAATTGAAAACTGCGACTGGTCGAAAAACTGGTCGCAAATGGTGGCAAGGAAGACTCTAGACAAACTAAGCAAGGTATTCAATATCAGCAAAATGTTTGCTGCAAATACAACAGAGCATTCCCAACAGTTCACTTAATGCACGTCAAAAGTAGAAAACTAGTGGTCTTCATGACAAGATGAATGCAAGAGTTACCTTCTCCTTGGCATGGATGAGGGTCTCGAGAACGAAGGATGTGGACAGCTGGGCGGCCTTGAGAGGGACGACACTGTGCTCTTCCTTAGGCAGCGTGGTCATGATGTAGTTACAGATTTGCCACATGAACCTGCAGAAGAAGGCAACAACATGATGAAATACATGGCGTTTGTCATATATGCATTTGAACTGGGGGTGTAGATTATTTAGCTCACAGCCGAGTGTTGCAGAAAACTAATGAGCACCGGCTAATGCTGAACAACCGAGGATGATAACGACACTGCCACATTACACACTATCAAAACCTGTTACATTTGTTGTTTTATGATCACACCAAGGGACACAACTCATGTAGTAAAGGGAAACGAGTCATTAATGTCAGAATTATACACAGCATTAAGGCATTATCAAGGCATTTTAAAAAAAGGAGTTGAAAGGGTTAGTTAAACGTATTGCTTAACGTAGCTGGTGGAAAGATTCCATATAAACGTGATGACAGGCAGTCAGGGCTGATGCAGAGTTAATATGAAGAGCCCGAGATAATTCACAGGCAGTATTTACCCAAAGTAGGTATGTTCAAAGAGATTCTTGTCCTGGAGGAACTGTGTGTTGTCCTGCCAGATCCACTGTAACAAGAGAAGGAACAGGACGATAAAAATACTTCCATTGTTGAATAGCATTAAACATCCCAAATATACCCAGGGCTCGACAGTAAGGTATTATCTACAGGCGGCCAAGTGAAATACTAGAAATCTGAGTGGAAATGGAAATATTTCATCCATGAACTTACAACATATTGAAAAGGAATTCAGGTAAACATTTAATGACAATGGCTCAGTTCCACAGATCAATTGCAGTACTACGATAGTCTCAACTTGCAAAAATATATAGTTAATATTTCTCTAGTGCTGCGATAGTTCTGTGGGACGAGACACAAAATATTTCCTCAACATACTATTACTGTTTGATAAGGCCTGGTTATTGTGAGATGCAGGTAAGAGGTATTGCTGTTAGCGACCATTTTACTCACGTCGCCGAGGTCTTGACGCAACTCAAAGTTGAACTTCTTCCTGTCCTCCAACGTATCCATCAGTTCTTCCCCGGCCATCACGTCCTCAGGACAGCGCTCATAGAACAGCATGTACGCACTGTTTGTCTGCATCAGTAACAGTAATAGCATACATATAATGTGATGTATACAAGCTTGAAAGCATGCTCAAAGCACTACATTATAATAGCTCAACTAACAAAACAATAATGAAACTGTCGACCACCAAAAATAGAGAAATTATTGATATTGGAAACATATGTAAGACACTGACGAATTAATATATTGTAAATTTTATTAACGAGCACACTTGCATACAAACCTATAGATGATCAAAATTGTTATAAAAATAAATTATTTGTATGTTCATTTGGGAATATCAACAATGTTACCCACCTTTTCAAATGAGAAATCCATGAATTTATCTGTGACTGAGTCATACGTCTTACTCTGAAAAAAATAAATATTAATGCGATTATTTGAACAGCTTCAGATCACTTTTACATACAAGAACATTTTGATTAATTTATAGTTTCCAAATAATATACAGAAATCATACACCCAGGACGTTGTATCCTTCAAGACGAGATATTTTCTGAGCTATTATGGTTACAGCCAGCAGGACCATCAGAAATCTATGTAAGTGTAATCTGCGTATATTTCACATCTTACTCACCGTCATTTCTCCTCCAAAGCATTCGCCAGCAATCTGACTCGGATCGAACGGTTTCACTTCAGCATCATTGAAGAGATACCTGAACAAATTCAATGTCATAATGTCTGAGATTTCCAATTGCCCATCAAATAGGAATGACATTGACAATGAAGAGACAATTTTTCCAAAAATGTAAGAAAATCATTAAAAGATTTTTTTTTAAATCATTTAAAAAAAATAATAATAAATCTGCATCATCTTCAACAAGGAGTACATGACTGGGCTTACCACTTGTCCTGTCCAGTCTCGGTCTTGTTGAGGCGGTCGCGGATGAAGCTGTAGTAGTGACCGCCGTCTGCAGTTCCAGTGTGTACAGTGACTCCGATCAGCTCGTATTCCGAGGTCTCGTCCTCCCCGGTCATGTCCATCCCCATCAGAGCCAGCTCATCCTCCTCATCGTCAACTACGGTGAAATAATTTAAAAAATAATGATATTGATATTAATAATATTAATAATAAATTAATTTTTTTTTAAATTGGGGTTTAGAGCCACTTTCAAGATTCTAATACTACTAATGATAATAACAATTTTCTTTAAATTTAAAAATGTTTTAAAATTTTAAACTTTTACTTAATTTTTTTGAATTGAGCTTTAGAGCCGCTTTCAAGATTATTTTTCGTTCATATCATAGCTTGTCAGTTTTATAGCAGGAGGAAGCCTGTGATACCCACAGTGCTGAGTATTGCAGTAAACCTGCAAGAAGTGGCTGGTACAAACGAACCAAGAAACTGCCCTTCTAATATGTAACTTGTGTAAACATTGATGTCAAGACCACCGAGGGGCAGGTAATAACTCGGGACCATTGGCTCCGAAGTCTGACCAGGTACCATTGTGCTATCACCCAAAATTATAGTTATTGGAACAGGAATAGTATTAACCCTCTTCATGTCATGCTGGAGATTAGGCCTGCAGTAGTGATTATCATTAATCTAGCATTCTGAATGAAAAGTAATGAATCAAAAAGGCCAAGAGTCATCTCCCTGTTTCAATTCCTCTGTTAAATCAGAGACTGGAATTAATTAGACTTGCTGCTGGTGAACAAGAAGTTAATTATCTATCTCTTGCAGTCACACGTCTCGGCTTGTGGAAGCTGACCTCTGAGTTTGTCGGGTCCCATCAGGTTGACCTCCATGTAAGGCAGAATGTCCAGCCTCAGAGGGAAGGAGAAGTGTGTGTTGACCTTCTCCTTCATCATCGTCACCATGTTGAACGTGTACCGCATCGTGTTGAAGCACAGGATCTTCGGCAGCTTGCGGAAACATGCTCTGTGAGAAAGATAGGTGACGCATGTATTATCACGACATCCAACTGATATATTTGAATAAATTCGTCTTAATGCTACTGGCAATAACGATTCAGATATGTGGGACAGATGTATTTGTTCATGATACATCCTTAAAACTTTGTAAATTACGACTCCTGTAGTGCTACGATTGTTCGGTGCTTCCCAGTTGCCTCAAAGAACCAGTAACAACAGCAGCTACAATGTTAGGGCCTACCTCTTCTCGGCGCGGACTTTCTTCTGACACTTGGAGCAGGTGTACATGTTGTCTCCCTCCAGCATGTCCTTGACCGTCACCTCGTCCAGAGACTCCTGGTATCACAACACAGACGACATTGACAACACAACATGCACAGAATTCATAGCACAACACAGGGCCCTCCTGTATGAAATGGCATAACTCTCAAAGAATACTAAACTCCAAGCGTAACAATGGGGCAGTCTATGGCTGGAGCTAACATTACTTTAAGAGCTACAGTTTCGTACAATACACAACTCTTTGGTATGAAACTGCTCAACTCTATCCAAACCTCAAACTCCCAACCATAGCAATGGTGCAGTCTATGGCTAAGGTTAAAGTTAAGGTTACCTTTGAGTTACACCGTTTTACACAGGCAAGTCCTGTACAATACTAAACATTTGGACCATCAAGTCCAGTTTAATGTTTGTTCACTGATAGCTGCTTACAGGAAATAGCAGGGCCACACATGCACGGAGTAACATTATTGCAACCGATGTGCTACATAAATGCAATTAAATTATTATTATTATGTATTATTAGTTTTATTTTTAGTTTTATGTTGAAAATCTTTGCAAGACACTTACATAGAGGTCCTTCATATCAGTAACCTGGCACCGGACAGTGTAGAATTCCTCAAACGTCCGACTCACGTGTGGGCAGTCCTGTAAAATACAAACGCCTCCCTGGTCAGTTGGGGCTTCATGGCTAACACAGCTTCCAATTTTGTAGCCTGCTGCACTAAAAATTGAGCGATCGAAAAGCCCAGTTCTTGAAGATCTTAGTAAACTTATGTAGCAGTAATAGACACATACTTGTATATCTAATAAATGAAGTCACAATACTATTTATTAACTTTAAAAATGACTAGTGATACTCACTAAAGAAACCACATTGTTTGTGATAATTCCACCGAAGAGACTCTTCACTAAGACTTTCTGAAATGAAACATGAATGACATAAGACCAGATCTCAGCTGAATATGCGCTTGCCGACTTGGAAAATACTGCACCAGTGAGAATCTAGCAAAATCTGAGACAGCATTCACAGATGACAATAATAATATGCTCAACATCACTGTGCAACAACCACAACAATAATGAGCGAGTGATTGTTGAGTTTAACGCCGCTGCGGAATCTTTCACCCATTTGTAACGAGTCAGCCAATGCTGTTTAGTGGCACAAAGAAAGGGACGACATTTCCTCCAGCTCATTTACCATTTCTGGTCCCATTTCCTCCAGCTTGGTGATGAGATCAGTGAAGAACTCCGTCATGTCCTTCTGTTCTCCGGTGTTCAGCGGCTGTTTGTCCATGGTGTACGCTTTGCAGAAACTCTTAGGGTTGTATGCCTTCCTCTCACTCTCCTGAGGACAACACAATGCCATCATTATATGTCTTCCGTCTATCAACTTATGATAAAGCTTCAATTAAAATGCCAGACATTCTAATTCAGCTTGGCACAGATCGTCAGCTGAACTAAAGGAGATTTTGCTTATCTTCTCTTTTCGTGAGTCATACATCAGCAGATTTTGTAGTAGATATAAAAATGTTCAGTGACGAGAAGATGATCCAAAATTTATTATCATAATTAGTTTTACTCACTTGCAAATTTAATATTAAATACAACATTCCATAGCAGATTTTGGGGGGATTTGGGGTTTAGTGCCACTTTCAAGATTCTTTCACTTTTATCACGGCTTGTAACTTTAGGGCAAGAGGAAACCCGCAACATCTACAGCGCTGAATGTTGCAGTAAACCTGCGAGCACCGATTGGTACTGACAAAACCAAGAATGAAAACTGCATTGCCATTCTACAGACAGCACATCCTATCAACATCAAAGGTAACTTTCGCGAACATTGATGCTGGGCCCCTGGGGCGAGATTTGAACCTGGAACCTTTCGCTCTGAAGTCCAATGTTCTACCACTGCGCTACCACCCGCCCACACATTCTGTAGCAAACAGTTCTACTCACTTGTAGGTACGCAAACATCTTCTGTAGCTCAACCAACGTTCCCTCATGCCGATTGTAATCTGTCCTTTGCTGAAAGACAAAAAAGCAAAAGCATGGAGATATCTTTACAACGAATAGCTTCATTGTTAAACTCACTAGACATGAACATGATGGAAGAAATGATAGCGTTAGAGTTTGAACGTTAATTTATGTCGTAGCAGGAATCTTTCACCCATACACAATGGGTTAAATGTTGCTGTGAGTTTGTCACACCAATTTGAGTTCTGACAATCAAGAGAAGCAACTAGCAGGCAACAGACAGTTGTGATTTCAGCGGAAAACAAGCCCGAAGTCTGTGGGCTGCAGGCCCCAAGTCAATTTCAATGCATATAAATCAACCTCTGGACAAATATATCAGCAGATTTCTGCGGATCCATGGAAAATGCCTGGTTTGAAGATTAAATGTTGTTATGAAATTATCACACCAATTTGCAAGAATGAATGGACGGGACAGAGAGATCTGACAACCAAGTTTGAGTTTAAATAAGATCTGACAACCAAGTTTGAGTTTAAATAAGATCTGACAACAAGGGAACCACCTAGACCTACCAATTTGAGATAATGAAAAGACAGGGAGATCTGACAACCGAGTGAGTGATTATGGAGTTTAATGTGAGAATCTTTCACCTATTTGTGACGGCCGACAACTGTGAGAAGCGTCTAGACCTACCTTAGCCTGCAGCACGGACTGTCTGGCCTGGGGGATCATGTACAGGTGCTGCATGCACGTGGCCATGTAGCAGGTGGCGCCCAGGTTGGTCAGACCCACGTAGCCGCACTTGGACCGGCCGTCCTCATGAGGCCAGTAGTCCCAGGGGTAGGGTGTGTGGGAGTCCTTGCTGTGCTGGGCCAGCATCTTGACGTGGAGGCTGACGTAGTTGTCCACGCTGCCCTTCACCGCCTCCACCAGCAGATCGTACGCGGCGGACCGCGACGCCTGACTCTTGCACCGCGGCAGGAACCGCTTCAACGGAGACGGCAGCGCGAACAGACTGTCGAAGATCTCGTTGAGCAGTGCCTGTGTGGAGAGACAGAGGGGAGAGTTAGTAGAACCTGTGCAACAAAGCCCGAGTTTGTTTCTTTCAGGCAAATCTCAAATGAAACATTACGGCTTATAGTCAGTGTCATACATAACAGTATTTGCAAATAGAGAAAATCATCAAATTATTCAACATCACCTTTACTACTCCAGGTTTTGATTCAGTGTCTGTCAACATGTCCCCAGACTTTCAGAGAAAGCAATTGATCTATCATTATTTTCCGCCACCTCGGGCAACGTCATATTAGGGGTCTGCCTACCTATCTCCAGACCGCTCAATAACTGGCAACTAATCTCTCGTAATTTTCGGCCATCTCACCTTTCCTTCAGGCGACGTCTTGAACGGCGGGTTGTGTTTGAGGACAGCGGTCAGCAGGTTGATGAGACCGATCAGACCGTCGTCCTCCTCGTATCCCGCCCGCGTCTCCAGATACGGCCGCTCAACGATGTGCTGGTACGCCTCGTTAGCCAGCGAGTTCAGGTCCACGCAGTTCTCCTGCAACGACACAGAGCACAGGGTTGCGGCTAAAAACAACGGCTGAGAAATCTCATGAGCATTCACAAACACTTGTAAACAGGGATGAGCAAGCATCTAGGCAAACTAAGCAGTACATTAGAAATTTGTTCGCTTCTGTTGCAAAAGAGAATTGTTGTCCTTTCAGGAATTGAATGCATCCAAGGATAGATACAAGTCAATGCACCTTCGAGAAATGCATCGTGTCTTTACAGGCATATCAAATCTTTGTGATAATGGTTGGAGAGTTTGACATTTTTTGTTTGATTCAGAGTAGAGTCACTTTCAAGATTAAATCCCTCATATCATAACTTGTGAGGAAGTGCAGTAAAAGATTGTCAGATTTCTGAGTTAAAGGTCCCAAGCTCGAACCTACACCACTGAAAGTTATCATTCTGATGCGGTCATGTGAGTATGTATTTCTGAACGGTGGGTTGTTTGGGGACAGTGCAGTGAGTGAGTGATTCTGGAATTTAACGTTGCTGCGGGAATCTTTCACCCATTTGCGACGATTAAACATTTAATTAGTAAAAACTGTTGTCAAATTTATGCACATGATGTAATAGCTAGATCAATAGTTAATTAATGCGAGCAGGATATTAATGCGAAAAACGCAATTGGCTTATGGTCGCATTTAATTCCTATCCATTATGTCTAAATGCTTGAGGTCGCATTAAATTAGTGACGCATTAATTTCCTGATTTACAGTATATGATTTAACTGACAGTGCAGTTATCATCCTTGGTTTGTTATTAGCAGCCAATGCTCACAGGTTCATTTTAACACTGTGCACTACAAGAGTCACATATTTCTTCCTTCCATAAACTGACAAGCCGTAAAGCTGATCCCAAACAAAAAATAAATATTAAAATATTACACAACATAAATACAGGCAGTGTAAATACAGGCAGTGTACTCACGGAGCTGGCTTCTTCCTTGGAGATGCTGTCCACAAACCTGCAGACCAGCCAGAAGTAGTCCCGGCACCCAGGTCCGTATGTCTCCTCCTTCTTGTTCTCAAACTGAACACAAAAAAAGCCCATCCAAATACATCCAAAAAATAATTATGACAGATTGGTTGAAGATCTACCAGTTATGAAACTTTCTTCGAGTATGAATTCATGCTCAAATCAAATTCTCATGCCAAATGTGAGGAGCATGAAATCATACTCAAACGTTTTCATAACCTTGGCGCCAGATATATATAATCCAGGATACCGGAGTTACGTGCCATTCATAAATACTTTAATCACTAGAGGACATACTTCCCCAAAATCTCCCCCAAGTGAATCAGTTTTAAAGGCAAGCCTGTACTATCTTATACAGCGCCAGTGAACAGCTTTATGTCGTAGATCAGCCACTATATAAATACATTATTATTAATATTATTATTACACACTGTATACAGTAGCACCATACCTCAGTGTTCTTCTGAGGCTTGAAGTCCAGAGCCACCGGCAGGAATGTCAGCAGACTGGACAGTATGGGCAGCAGGAAGCTGTAGCCTGGTTTGTTATCAACCGTCTTACCCAGACGCAGTCGATACAGACCCATGCACGCCTCCTTACGCACGTATGGCTGGAGGCAGACAAATCATCATATTAGCAAAACACTAGCACTATCCAGTAGTCACGAGCTCTATATTCTTTCAATGTTAAAGGTATCCCGAGGTTTAGGTTTAGATATATTGTAATGTACTACGAACATTAATGTTAATATGGGATACTAACTGGAAGTCAATATGTGTAATCTATATGTCACCTGACTTCTCAAAGACAATCCATATATTTTTTTTAAAAATAATTTCTTTTAATATGCATTTCAAAGATATGTTAATAGTAGTATGCAATTACATAGTAACATTTCTAAGTGTTTACGTACCTCTGGTGCTTCTAGGGTCAGCCTCTTCAGCCAGTCGTTGAAGTTCGGCGCACTGCACAGGAGTTCTGGGACCTCGTCACACGAGTACGCCAGAGAGATCAGGAATGACAGAGCGCAGTGTACCACTGAAACAGCAACAGTAACATGTAAAACAGACCACACAAGTCCCGGACAGTGAACAGCCTCGTTCCTTTGACAAAATGGTGTGTCCAGAGTACTCCGAACACAGTACTGCAGTGAAAGGAACGGCCCCATCAGAGATCACGAAAGTACAGAAAACATCCCACAATCTGCCATGAAGTGGAAATGAACAGAATGCTCATATTGGGGCAATTGGATAGTGTTAATCAAATGGAAGTCTAAACCACATCATTCTGGGGACACCCTTACTGAACCCCTTACTGTTGAAAACCCTGATCAATCCCTAGCTTTCAACATTCCAATGCCTACCTTCAGCTCGGCCCCAGGATCCAACATACAATTGATTGCTGGCCCTGGAAATATAGAGAAAAATACCTTGAGATTTACTTCAAAGACATATAATGGATCCAATTTAATAATAAATCCAAATCCATTATCCTAGCTGTGTTATCTATAGTGTACATGTACAGCTTGATAATATCATAAATCAGATGAGAACTGTTTGTTCCAGCTACGTACTCAGGCAAGGCAGCATCGTACAGGATCTGCATGAGAATCTTCAGAACAGTCTCCGTGTTCAGCATATTGATTGTCGACTGAAATTAAACTGACCTTCATAAGCAAGCTTGTTGCAAGTTGAACTGTAAAAAAATGCTTCATAAAGCTTTAGAACACAAACAAATAGATTTTAATGTTCATATTTTTATAATAATTAGAACAGCTTTAAAAATACTTTTTTTGTAAAGGAGATGTCTTCCTTTTCGAATTAACATTAACATCAGTTTTTAATTGATTGAATTAGTGCGCTACGTCGCAGCGGGAATGTCTCACCCATGCACAAGTACTATACAAGGCACACTGTACCTGGTTGAGACGAGGGATGAAGATCTTCTCGTGGGCAGACTTGGACTTCTTCACCTTCTTCCGCGGACTCTCGTAGGTCTCTGCATGTTCCTCGGGTCCAGTCTCCAGATCAGCACGGTTCACAGCAAACTGACTGACTAGCCGTAGCAGGTAGGCCAGACACTCCTGGTTCCACTGTCGAAGATAGACACCCGCTAATCAAGTAGCCGATTTGCCATTTTTATTAATTTTAATTTTAATTTCACACTCTCTCTTTTTTTTTTACAGACAGTGCATCCTATCAAAACCGTGTCAGAAAGGTAACTTTCGCAAACATTGATGCCAGGATTTTAACCCGGGCCTTTGGCTCCGAACTCCAAGCATTCTACCAATGCACTACCACCCGCCCCAGTAATGTTCAAATTTGGATCATGGCTATGCAAAACTCCCTGATCAGTGTTAGATTCAGGGTTTCCTGCTTACCTGTCCCCAGCCGTCCCCTTCCTTTGTCTGCAGACTTCCTGAGATGAAGATGTTAAATAGGTGATGCAGCCCTCCTTTAGCTATAAACTGAAAAACAAACCAGAGCTTGTGAGGACATTTTGATCTACGGAGAATTTGAATATCTCCTCTTTTCGTCAACACTTCTCTTAAAAAGAGACAAAATGGACAAGAATGATGACTGGCTACGGAATAAGGAACTGAAGCGAGTGATTATTGAGTAACATCACTGCGGGAATCTTTCACCCATTTGCGACGAATTATGGAACTGGAGATTGTGGGATATTTAGGATATGTCGATAAGGTGTGAACCAGTTCAGGAAGTAAGGATATTCTCTACTACAGACCAGGTCCTCCTTTAGAAATGAACTGAAAAACAGACCAGGTGTGTGTTCAGGCTGCACAACTTATCTCTACATTGTACTACGGGTCTGGACCTTGTAGTGTTTTGTAGGAAAACCAAAAGCATGAAGGGAATGGACTGGACATGTAGTTGGGTGTTTAGGGCTGCTTTCAAGAATACATAATGAAGCAGTAGAATGTGGTGAAATGAGGATGTGGTAGGATGTGGTAGGATATGGGAGGATATGGACTACAGACCTGCGAGCTCCACATGTCCTCAGCTGTATCCCCGGTGTCCACGTCCCCTGCAGCGTAGGCGTCGCCACCCCCAGGCCGCATCTGTTACACACACAGCTTGGGTTAGAACTTAAGACAAACATAGTAGTTAAATGTTTCTTGGTAGACATTTTGATAGTATCCCACTTTTAAAGTGATTTTCATAGTAAATGCCACAATATTGCATATATTTTTCAAATTTCATCATTAAGGATTTCATTTAGATTTTGATTAATGTTTTTAAAAAAGATTTCCATTAAAAATGTTAATAAATTTCAATTTCAATTTCAATTTCAGATTTCTGATTCTGATTCTTATTCTGATTTCGATTTTGGATCTTAACTTCAACAATAAGTTAAATTTGATCCATTTGGTGCTATTGCCTGAACTGTACACTAACCAGTGATTTCCTCCTGGATTTGAGGCTGTGAGAGAGTGCCTCAACGATCTGGAGTGAGTAGTAGAGTTTATGTGGACTTGATGGGGGGAGCAAGTCGTTCCATTCCACCTTGAGGGACCCATCACCATTTTCACCAGACTGAAAATTGAATATCCATTACATACCGTGTTTTTACCATGAATTGGTGCTGACCATTTCACTGAGTTAGCGGATAATGTAAAAACCAACCATTTCCATGATGATACTCTTGAATCCCTTCACGTGGTTTGGACAGGTCGGCAGAATCATCAACAGCTCCCACACGTTACGCGACAACCTCCGTGATTCTGCCAGAAGACCAGCTCGGTCATGGTCATCCTAAAAAACAACAACATTTGGTTCTTAATGTGAAATTAACATGTACTTCGCCGAAGGGAAATCAAAAGTTGTATTTATATTGCAAGTCAATTTCCCCTCCAAAATGAAACATGAAGAGGGTGAAAATCCTGACTGTCGAATTGTGGACATAAAACAATTAAAAAACAGTTATTTTAAAGTCTGTATTTTTTGGGGGGGACTTTGGGTTTAGAGCCACTTTCAAGATTCTTTCACTTATATATCGGCTTGTCAGTTTTAGGGCAGGAGGAGGCCCACAACATCCGTATTCGAAACCCCGTTCTCGAGTTACCTGAGAACCGTGATCTCGTGTTCCTGGTTGCGAACACTTAATTGCGTGCCGATTGTGATCTTGTCCGATCCTCCACCAACCCGCCAAAAAGTGGAAAGTGAAAATCTTGTTGGTTTTCAATGTTTGAAACCCTGCTCTCATGTCGTGTCATCTCGAGAATGGGGTTTCAAAGACGCCCACTGTTTCATACACCCATGTTATCTGGCAATTTTAACCTTAACTTAAAGTTTAGAACAGAACTCGAGTAAGGAAATGAGCGGTACCATGTCAGCCAAGTGTACGTCCAAGTCTCCCAGTCTCTGGAGCAGCATGAACAGATTATCAAAGTGAGGCTCCTGGAGCAAGAGCATCATGGGAAGCCTGTCACGTGACGGAGAAGGAAGACTGGACGACGGGAGTGAGCCATCTAACTTCCGCGGCTGTCGACTGGCGCCCACGGACACGAACACCAGCTGCAAGTGGACAGGGAAATAGCATGAAGACATACACAGCAAATACAAACTTATGCCAATGACTGTCTTTCACTGCCCCGTAATCCACTTATTCCATATGAAAAAAGGTAATGCACAAAACTATTTAATACGCCTTGCATGTATTTTGATACACTCCTACAAAGATAATTCATGAAAGCTTTCTATTGAGATACTCTACACACGAGCACACACCTGCATATTCTTAAACTGCATCTCCCCCAGCGTCTTCTCGTCCATGTCCACGGTCAGCTCCTGTCCCTGAGTGATCATCCTGATGGGTCCGTCGCCCAGCATGGCGCCCAGGATTGGCGACAGGACCCCATGGGCGCCCTCAGCCTGCTGTCGTTGTAGCTGCTGCTGACGTTGCAGTGCCTCCCACCAGTGGGCAACCTCGGCACGGAGTTCTGCCACCAGGTCTGTGGTCACCATCTCCAGCTGGTTCTGAATAATGATAATGATAATGACAATGATGAAAAATATAATAATAATGATGATCATAATGATGATAATAGTAGTAATGATGATAATAATGATAATAATAGTAGTAATGATAATAATAATGATAATAATGATATAATAATAATAATGACGATAATAATAATGATAATAACGATAATAATAATAATAATGATAATGATGATAATGATAATGATGATAATAATAATGCGTACATGTGCCAATTCCACATTCAAAAGTCTGTTTATAGTGCTAGTAATAATGGTTTAGGGCAGGAAGAAACCCGCAACAACCGTAGCACTGAATGTTGCAGTAAACCTGCAAGCACCGGCTGGTACTGACAATACCAAGGATAATAACGGCACTGCCACTCTACAGACAGCGTATCCTATCAATATTGCATCAGAAAGGTAACTTTGGCGAACATTAATGCTGGGCCCCCGGGGTGGGATTTGAACCTGGAACCTTTGACTCGGAAATCCAATGTTCTACCACTGCACTACCACCCGCCCTGGGCCCTGAATACTAACTACCATACCTAGAACATTGACAACACACACAGTACCCGTACCTTCTCAGTCATGCCGGCAGGCTGGAGCAGGATGCAGATGGTGGTGGAGTTCTTCTCTATGCGGTGCTGCTGATGACTGGTGATGCCCTTGAAGTCTATCTGCCAGTTACGCAGGTGGTACGCGTAGCGCCGCCTGAATGCCTCCAGATGGTTCTTCAGTAGTGTCAGACCCTGCTGTATGATCTGGAAGCTCCCATCTGGATCCTGTACATGGGAATAGGAGTGAGTGAGTGAGTTACTGCTTAGCATTGCTGCAAGAACCTTTCACCCATATGCGACAATTAATAGTTGATAATACAAGAGTTAGTTTAAAATGAAAATAAGCATGGAAAACATGCACACAAAAAGTGGCAGAGGCTTCCCAAGTTGGAAGAATTTAAATTTGTTTGTTCGTTCGGTCGATCGAATTATTTATTGCTTAACGTCATTACGGGAAGCTTTCGCCCTTAAGCGATGAAAGAATTTAAGTCATGTCGAACATAACACCTATACAAAACTCCGGACCCAATTTGCCCAGAGCCGTAGAGCCAATTGGGTCCGGATACGTCAAATCATACTGCCCACCTTCTTGATGTTCTCCAGGGCGGCCACCAGACTGTCCATACATCTCTGTACAAACTCCTCCTCCTTCTCCAGCTGGCCATTGCTGAAGCCGATGTAGTAGCTGTTGAGGTATTGGATTGCCGTCATGCTCACTTCCTTGTTGGCCGCTCGCAGCGCTATGCTCCACAACTGGTCCATACCACACACCTGAACACAAACACGACGGTACGATTTACGTGTCGATTTAAACATAATAAATTCATCAAGATAAGAATTGGAAATAAAAGTTGTGATTCACATATAATAATGTGCACATATATATCACACCAAATACATGCTCATAACGCTACATTATTACCCCGGTCAATGGATCTGTGTCTTCTCACTTGTATTGTGGGTTAGACACTTGTAAGATGAAATACGTTAGATTCTTATTAATATTGGGGTTTAGAGATGTTTTACTTTGCTAACAATTTGGACCTACTGTAGTAGTTTTGGTAATTTCCATAAAAGGGGTTCAGTAGAGAAGCAATTGTTTGCTATCACATTGGGGCCCCCTGTCAGGGTATTGAAAATAAATCTGCGTATCTTCGTACCTGGTCCTCAGACAGAGGACAGTCCAGGGATGCGTTGGCTACTCGTGCCAACTGGGACAAACTTTGGAAGAGATTCAGTCCAATCGCACTCATCGTCTCGGGCTTCAGCTGCGGCATCTGAAATCAACGTAAAAACCAATCAATATCTGTCAGGTATCAATCAACAGTTTGCTAGTAGATCATCCTATGCAGATGCTGCAACCCTCACCACTGTGATCTACACAAACACAATTGATGATCTGGAAATATTGATGTAAATTTAATGCCTGCTTAGTGAGTAAAATTCCTTATTGCTGATCAAAATACAGTTAATCAACTATCTGCGTATTCTTGTTACCCATAAGCTGTCACTAGAGGTCAACTAGGTCAGGTCTGCAGCATTCACATTTGCAGTAGATATTTGTTTTATGATACATTCTCAGAGATATACAATGCTTAATTGCACAAGTCCTTTGCAGGACAGTTTTGCATTACAGCAAGTCGAGCCAATGAGATGACTAAACATTTTGAGTATGATTTCTTGCTCAAGCTCAAATTTTATATGGAGATTAATGAACAAAACTTCAAGTTGACCATAAAATTGCACTCAAAACAGTTTCGTAACCTCAGGGCCAGATTTCATGGGTATGCTTTAAGAAAATAGAAATATTTGTTTTACCTTTTCAAGGAATATATGTTTGAAGGTCTCTAGCCCCAGGGCATGGTGGTCTTTGCTCTTGGCCTGGGTGAGAAACCATTTGAGACAGTCGTCTGTACACTCGGGGTCCGTTGCTAGGCACTCCCACAGTTCGTCTACCTGAGCCTGGTTCAACCCTGGGGAAAACAAGTCTGCATGTTACCACGTGTGCATTTCACTAAAGGGTCGTACTGATAAATAAATGTTGTAAATTTATAGACATTACAGTGTACCCTCGACTGACTTTGGGGTTCATGATATGCCCACATCCCTTGTTCTAGCAACCAGCCCTATAATGAAATTGACCCAATAATATATTATGTTCTACAGAAATTATTTATAATTTTCCACTTCTTCAATCGCTATACATGGAAAGGGAATGATGATAATGCGAGCACTGCAGTCGTTCCGTGGACCGTGTGGTACTTACTGAAGCTGTCCGGCGAGCCCATAGAGGAGAACACGGAGGTGAGAAAGTCTAATCTCACTCCGGTCTCATCTCGGTGAGTATATCTGAGAACAACAACAACAATAATAATAATAATCAATCAATCAAAATATACATTTATAAAGTGCCAGTATCCAGTTATAGGTTAGCTCCTCAAAGGCTCTTGGAGCATTGGGTCTCTGATAACTACTAGTTCATATACACTACTGAACATGTGTTTTCAGGAGCTATTTAAATGCACTGAGCTGAGCAGGTGGTAGATGAGTTGGCAGACTGTTATGGATCTGATGACTGGAAGGTAGTAACAACAATTACGTTCATCAGTAAAATACAAGAAAGGCATAAAAAAAGTGAGAGTTGTTGTTTTACGTCACAGTGGGAATCTTTCGCCCATACGCGATGGCATCAAAAAGAGACAAGAATGGCATCGATAATACAAAAAAGGCAAAATCCAGTTTGACTTACAGAGAGTTGGTTCTTCTGTTTCGGTTCTCGGTGTAGTGAACGAGATCTCGGAACACGTGGTTCATCAGCCCCAGATTACTCTCAGACCACCTGTTGTAGGGCAATGGTTGAAACAATGAATAATCCTTATAACACAGCTCAAATGTAAAACATTAAAAGTTAAAAATATGAATTTTAAAAAAGAACAGAATTATTTTAAATACATTTTAGTTTTAGTTTTTAATTGATTTTCAAATTCATATAAAGACACCACGGTCTGCCTCATTAATCAATATGACCTCTGAACTCTTGGGTATTTATTAGACTCACATTGTGACGGCATGTGTGTCCGATCCACCGCGGTACTGCTGGAAGGAACTGAATATCTTTGGCAACAGGCGAAGTGACACCACCACAGATCTGAAAACAAAAGAAGCAGTTCATAATTTAAGTCTAAATTTGACTAAAAAAGTAATTGTTCCCCAACAAGAGGAGTTATTGTTTTTTGTTGCAGTGGGAATCTTTCACCAATACGCAACAATTTTCCCATTAGAAGTAAAATAAACGTTCAGCCAAAAAATGCTATAATGTAATTCGCAACAACCGTGTAATGTACAACTTGCCTGTGGGAAGCCAGATTATTTATGCAGGCTTCAATGAATTTGGTTTTGATTCTTCGATCAGTAGAATAGCACACCAACTGATGCAGAGCTTTTTCTGCTCCCAGTAACAATCCCTCGGGTAACAGGTGCTGAAATGACAAATTCAGGTAACAATTGCAGTTAGGTAAAACAACAGCTTTGGGTAACAATTGTGCATAGGTAACAGGTTCTGGATTGAGAGATTCAGGTAACAATTCTACACAAGTCAAGGATATACTAAACTGCTCAGGGCTCAACAGTAAGGATTGTCCGCCTGCCCGGGACAGGTATTATCCACAGGCGGACATGTGAAATAGCCCAGATTAACAAGCC
>JAUTBT010029296.1:0-19163 GCA_032361225.1 Lepetodrilus schrolli
AGCGCTGAATGTTGCAGTATACCTGCGAGCATCGGCTGGTACTGACAAGACCAAGGATGATAACTGCATTGCCACTCCACAGATATCGCATCCTATCAATATCGCGTCAGAAAGGTAACTTTCGCGAACATTGATGCAGGGCCCCGGGGGCGGGATTTGAACCTGGAACCTTGGCTCCGAAGTCCAACTGTTCTACCACTGCGTTACCACCCGCCCCACATGAATCTAATGCTTGTCATATGCATACATATTCAAACAAAAATGCACGTCAAAATTAAATCAATATACGATGTGATCAAATACAACGTTTCGTCAGCTAGTGGATGTTGTGATAATTTAATATCTACTCTCGTACACTTTAGGAATCAAAGTGCTTGTATATGACTCTATTTACATACGCCTTTCTTTAAATAAAATATCTCATATTTTAATAACCAGTTATTGATTAGAAATATTTCATTTGAAAACATGTATCGTAGATCGCATATTGGTTACAAATAATATATACAATGGTTTGAATACTTCAAACCCAGTGGTTTGAATACTTCAAACCATCAATATTCATCTGGCTCTGTTAATATTATTCCGTCTTTCACCATCTCTATTTTGGATTTACATTAAAAGCGTGAAACATGTGGGAAAACACAGGCATTTGAAGTGGTTTGGGGCTTGGTGCTACCTTTATTATTTATGGATGTCGAGACAGGTAAAATAAATGCGTTGTAGACACTAGTAGGTGGAGAAAAAACACACAACACAAATAGAAGATAAATAAAATGAAAATAAATGTAATTTAATTTAATTCAAAACGTAGACAGGGGTGGTGGTAATACGCATCCATGTCATACGCCCCGCCCCATTGCTCAGCCCGAGACATGTTTATTCCATAGATATGTACACATTCTCTAGACGTAGAAATAGGTACCTAGCTTGGAGGAAGTTAGGTACTAGTAGGCACTATATAAGGTTTTACAAGGATATCATGCACAGTAAGTATTCAGTGCACAGTAAGTACAAACAACAATATGTCAGGGGTAATATTCCGGCATAAAAATAGATACATTATTACCCGACCTTTAATTAATGGCAAACGCATTCGTTCTGGAAAACACGTTTCTGTTTAGATTTAATGTATTAATAGTTTTGTCTTAGATTTAATGTATTAATAGTTATGTCTTAGCAAAGTAATACTATGTTTAGGATGATACATTTTTATTGACGGGTGCAAATGACGTCAGACGAATAACTTACACGCACTTTGCAATGCGTAGATTAGTAGAATCTGTTCATCTAGATATTCATATATGTATACTACAGGGAAATATTACTTGTATTAGATATATACTGCATGTCTCAATTTATATACTATATGGTTATAAATGAAAGATGAAAATATAATTTATATATAACAATCTACTAGTATAATCTAAGCATCAATAAACGTGTACGTATATCTCTATCTAGCAATAACAGTACACACATGACGTACAAAATATAATGTATTGCTAAATAGACGTACAAGATCTACATTCGAATGTAGAATAATTCTAACTTTGTCAGACCGACAAGAAATAGAATCAGGCAGACGTATTGGTTTTGCCCCTGGGAAATTGTCTGTAATACCATTCTATATCTATCCATCTATATATGAATTGTCATATTTTCTGCCATGTTAAGCTTGAACCAATATAGTATATAAACATTAAATATGAAATAACAATAATGCAACATGAAATCATAACCAATTAGACCCGAAGGATTGCTCTTAAATTCCATTACCCTTTTGTATATGTCAGAAATATATCTAGGCCATAATGATTATTTTAAAACTGCTTTTGTAACCTATTTAACATCAGTTGGATAGCATAGTTAGCTACTCTAACTATGATTTCAATATATAAACATGAAACAGGATATCATGTTAAATAATGCATGGAGATAGCCCAACTGATCACGTTTCCATACACAACCCATACACATACACATGTATCACCTAATGACGTAAATACTGACATTTCAATGGTAAAATAGACTTAATTACTGCCTGGTAGCTAAATCTGTTTGGTGATGAACTGCTGTGACGATGTATGACTGTCACACTGTAATGCCAGACTACAAATGTGAAGGTTAAGGGTTCTAATCTGCCATTGGGGAGCCCAGCTTGATATACACAGTATATACAACATCCTTATGCAGTGGAACGATTCAAACGAAACGTCCTGGCGTCATCTGCGATATATCCACGGACCTAGATGGAATGTTTCCATAATGTATTAATGGTGGCAGTGTCTTGAGATGCACCTACCAAGCAAATTGCCGTCATTTTGAAATTATCGAGCAAATGCGAGTCAGATACCAAAACTATTCAGTTTAACGATTTAGTATGTTATTTGTTACACTACCAACCTTGACATGAAAATAACCTGATTACAATGTGGTTAGCGTGCGTTTAGACTGCATAGTGCATACCCATACATACACACAATGATATGAGAACCAAGGCTCCACCGCTTGACACACCTTTTCAAGCATATTTACAAATAAATATTCCCTTGGATTAAAAAGAGATACGACGTTAAAATATTCAAGGAATGGTGAATTGAAACTTGTTTTAATAAGAATAACTGTGCTCGTGTTAATAAAGTCATTCAAAACTTGATCATGTAACTTGACGACATGCGATTTTGACATCTTCGTACGGTCGACGTCATCTGTTAGTTCACATGACGTCACTTGTGACTTTATCTTATTGTGACCACGTAACCATTCACAAAATGTAATAGTAGTACCACCACATAAAAGTGGTATTACACTAGTTAGATAATAATGTAATAATGTGACCATTTATATTGCACCAAATCCCCGCTCGAAAACAAGCTCATAGCGTTAGGAAGGAATCCTAGATACGATCAGGTTCTCGGTCACCCATCCACGAACCAGCCGAGACAGAACGCGCTTCACTTTAACCTGAGCGGTCGGCTGACCGTTCTGCAATGCACGGGACCATGTGCAACTTTGGAATCACTAGTGTCGTAAAATCAATATGACACATATTTGTTTGTTAATTTCTTTATCCAACAACCTTTTAACGGAAATTCATACAACTCAAACGTATTGTCATGTGGAAGTCAAATAGGGAGTGGCGGATGAATACATCCCCCCAACCGCCCTTACCGTACCAACCATTGAAACCGCCTATCACGATGACAGGCGTGGACAAATTGTGATGCAAGCCATGTAACCAGCCAATGAAAATCGTTCCAAGTGTTATACCTACTGTGCAAGATATGATATTTATGTCATGAGTTATCTTGAACCATATGTTGGATGAACCTCAGAATGCAATTTCTGCCACCGACATTACGACACCTTTTTTTTTAAAGTGCGGTTTTATGCTCAACTGAAAGTTTTGTTCACAAAGCCCCATATAAAATTTGAGCTTGAACATGAAATCGTACTTATGATCAAATAGTTTCGTGATCTCGGGGCCCGATCACATTTCACTCAGATGGAAGTGTTTACATTTCGTTCGTAAAAGTTAGAGGATGGAAAAAGAGTATCAACGTCACATGTATGGTATGACCCAGAATATAGTGTGCAAGTATGTAACGAAATACCATAACTTACCTGAATTCATAAAATAACTAAATTGACACCGTGAGCGGATTTTGATTAAAGTAACTTCTTAAAAGTAATTCGAACCACTGGAAACCAGATACATGTTGACCAAATGAATTATTCCGAGGTCTCCACGACATGATCAGCACTAATCTGACGCCAAATCACCGTCAGCATTTATTCGCGGCGTATGTAAATCTTTTTGCAGGTATAAATATATTTCTCAACTTTGCAATGGCTTAATCTAATAATATACATGAACATTGTATTACTTATCCTCAAATGTAAGCACACACATTTATTGCTGCTGTCACCCATCCTCTCAAAACCCTATATCTGTCCCTGTATATAGTCCACCTTTCGTTGAATTTATCCGAATTGTCAATACTTCAGTAGCCCACTAAATGTATGCTATACTAATATATAGCAATTAAAGTCATGCAGATATGTTCTAGGGAAGTTTTCTGACACATTTCTCGAACTCGGTTTGTGTGCCAATCTTCTTCCAATGCGTCTGTAAGTTCTTGAATAGTACCTGGAGTCTGTAGACGTTTGGAGATTCTTCATTATTAATACAAAGCTCAATCAATATGTCCAAAAAGAATACTGACCCTTAATTAATTTAGTTGAGTATATTTAAACATACACTCATACTCTCACACTGACTGTACCCGGTAGCTCTCATTGCCATCACAGTCTCTATAAATATTACATACACACCTTTTTCATTTTTGGAATTAAAGTTAAGAATGGCACGTTGTCACGTGTCTGGGATTACCGCCAGGCGCAAACCGCAAAAAGTACTAATTCTGCTATAAAAATAGCTGATAAATTTAAACTAAAATTGCAAGAACTGCTATGTATAGGATATTGTGTCATATGACAACCTCGGGGGACTTGAATCAATGCTAATTCCGGAGTAAAATTGGTCCTTATATAGTATTAAATGTGGCCTTAGCATACAGCTTTATCCTCGTGCCATATTTATATGTATAGTATAATCTTCTTACGTTATTGACGACTGCAGTCAGTCCCCGAGATTGCGAAACTTGTAAGTCATAAGTACGATTTCATGGTAAAATATTATATAACAAAGTTCACATATTTTATGGAGATTTATGAACAAAACTTTGAGTTGAGCATTAAATCATACTCAAGAAAGTTTCGTAATCTCAGGGCCTGGTCTAAAAGCACAGATCATGTTTGGAGTAATCTTTAAAAAGTCAACTGGCCGTGGCTGATAGCAATGCATGAAAGAAACACCCAAATTGGATCTTTGCTGTTCAGTGCTTAATTTACAGCATTGTAGGATATAACGGATACCAATTTCAGTTCTCTAGCGTATTTTCGTTTTGCGTGTAAACATTTAAGGAAACGTATTCATTCCGAATGTTTAAGAGTACCCACAGATCGTTCTCTCCGTATATTACCCAAAGGAGTGTTTCGTTTTAATACGGCCAATCAAATCTGTCTGTGAGAGACAGTGAGACCTAATCAAATCGAAACATATCCAGCAGTGCTGTCTTGTCATGACACAGTGCTACAGCAGAGTGCACTTTCAATGGGCTAACGAGGAAAATATATACCATACAGCAATCACGACATCTGTCGCGGGGCTGGCAATGTTCAGAATAGTTATCCCCAAGGTGGTAAAGGATACAAGAAGGTGTCGTTAGTAACAACAGAACTGTCATCTCTTGAGGGCATTCAAAAGGACAGACCCGTACAGGTTGCCATTGTGAGGCCAGTCTATGACAAATGATAACTGCTTGACGGAAATCTCAACCCGCTGACATTATCATCAATTTATCTCATGCTACTCTGATGGCGGGGTAATGCAATGTAACTTCTGTGCACTGAACTGTGCATTTAATTGTAGTTTAATACGAATAAGTCATAAATTTAACATTTATCTCAATTTATCTCAACTGAAAATTACTAAATTTGACATTTATCTCATCTGAAGCACATGTCCGCCCCTTGCATGTTTCGACAACGTTTTAGTCTCACCCTGAAACGTAATGGTTGTTATTGATGGGGAATAGAACCGCTGGGGTTCACGAGATGACATTGCTTTCATACCAAGTCAATAAATTCATGCTGCAAACATGGATCTTATACGACTTAATGCATATCCTGAGTGGGCAATCTGAATGATATTATGGTTAATAAATACATTCAACTTAATGGCCATTCGTGTTCCTGTGTACAGCCTAATATCCTTATACGCGAAGACATACAAGAAGAACTGGTGAGCCACCATTGGAGTGATTTGTAAATGTCAAACTGAATGGAGATCTATATTAAGAGTCGGAATTATGTTCAAGCCAGAAAGGTGAAGACAAGTCGGGGATCGCGTATCTTTTTAAGAAACTGATTAATTCTTCAGGAAGTATTTTGAACGAGACATTTCGACGTTGGTCACTGCTTTCCGGACCTCGGCACAAGCAGCATCCGTCTGCAGTGGCAAGTCGAAAATACCTTCATTTACGGAACGTTAGGACATTATTCATTCTTCTTGTAATCAACATCTACTTTCATTACTATGCATCTCGATAATTGAAGTGTCACCAACTGATTTTACTGGCAAAGCTGTTTCATTTGGCATGGAAGCATTGATAAATCTTAATTACGACGCGTTGCAAACCGGATAAACCTACAACCTATTCTAATATAATGGTCATTAATAGCACGTAAATTAACGTTAGCTTTCCAAATTGGTCCATTTGGCCTTCTTGTCGTTTTGTATATAGATATATAGATATACGCTTCCCTCTAGTATTCTGTCTGAGAACTATATTTTACGACATTGTGTGTTTGTACATGTTACATTTGGCTAACCATTTAATATTTTAAATACAATTGTTTATCATCTAATGGACAGTTGAATATGCACATTATTTACACTTAAATAATTTTGCCATATATTATGTGCCAACATGTACAATAACATAGTATTTATTAAATTTTACCAAATTACCTTGAAATAACCAGTAATGAGAATGCAATTCAAGTAAGTTTATGAGAACAAGCAAGTATACAGATATTTCGTGTATCATTCTACTTTGCCTGATTAATAACTATGCAAATTAGGGATCTCTGACCGTGTGTGATGTCATGAAGTCTGACGTCATACTACTACTACTATTACTACTACTACTACTACTACTACTACTACTACTACTACTACTACTACTAGACAATTTATGACAATTATGGCAGTATAAATTCTATCCTTAATGTTTTCTTATTTGTTTTTGTCTTCACTCGGTTAGTCTATTAGTATTCGTTCTATCCCCCATACTCAGATTTAATGTCCGTTAGCACGTCATAGTGGTTCTCTAAATCTTATTAAAGCACGTTTTCCGTGATATGCTATGGTAAGTTTATTGTGAGATTAAAGCCCGTAGCAACTATTTTACAATAATAACCCTTATCCAATGCTGGTGCCGAGAACGCAGAATGTCTAGAAACAACACATGTTTTAACCCATTACTGCCCACGTGGTAAAAATGTTTTATTTTGGTGTCAACGGCAGAGAAAATACGGACACATGGAACCACGGCCGTTTTGACATGCTATCCACGGGGCTATAGCCAAACCAACATATTTAAACTCTGAGGGTTTTTTTACTATTAAAATACAAAGACCAGAACAAGTCAAATATTTTTACCTGTGTTAAAACGAAGAGTAAACAGGTATCTCGGTCGGGGTGCGTTGTTTTGGGACAGTTATTGCTGTTATCGGCGTGTTTTTGTCATTTCCCTTTTACAGGCTGGTATGAATCTGTTGTTACTTTCAAATAACATCAAGCAAAAGTAATCTTGATCTGAAGGGAATATTGAAAATTGAATCGTTTTGTGGTCCCATGCAAACACCAGAGAGAATTTGTTGTTCGTGTTCAGCTCTCTATGAGGGTCGATAACAATGCGTAACAATACATAAATGCTCTTCATTTTTTGTTGCACAAAACACATATAACGTGATTGCTATCATAACCAAATAAGAATCGCAATACAAAGCCGCTAACGTACATAAATGTCGTTGTTTAGTTAAGAATCTGTCATTTTATTACTCATGGAAAGGAGAGTTCCCACCTGAGATTGTAAATCAGCCAATTGAAAGTGTCGAGACATATATACTACCCGCTGATTGCCCTGTCTTGGTATGTATGATGTGGATTATACGGTGAATATCACTTAAGTTGACGGATTCCGGTAAAGCAGTGATATATTAATATCTTGCACTGGATCTATGATATAAAAGACTATGTATCCCCCAAGGTCATAATGAATTATGAAATATACTGTACATAAATGATTTGTCAACAATTAAACAGATAATGGGCAGCTCTAACATTCGCAATATCTAGTCACAGATTCACCGTGTTATTCAATGTCAAACAACAGGAGCCTCTCACACATACTTGATACCATTACGAGGGGATCCAATATTCGTGGTATAGGTATAGTGGTCAAACTCATAGAAATATACTACCTCTGTATACACCTATTGCAAGTCGCTGTCAAATCCCAGAGCTGCAAAAGGATGGCATGGTGAACGGTGGAAAATGATTAATACATTATGTGAATTCATTCTTATGTTTAAACTATTAAAATATTATTTGTATTGAAAATGCATCGATAATCGTATATCATGATATCTATTATCGTGATGCTGCAATTTCAGTCTATTTAAAGACTAGACTTAAAGACACTATGCCAGTTTGATAACAAATATTACAATGACGATTAATATCATACCACGCCGATAGTAACCCTCCAGTTATTTAATACGAAATGAATAGCAACAATTAAATACAGTAACATATCCAACTCATTTCTACTCGAAACTATAAAATATTATCCTTAAATTGACTTTAAAAATAAAGGGATGCATCAATCATGATCAATCACTACAAACAATGCTAATAGAAGCATGGAATACTATTATGAACGCTATGCTACTTGTGTGTATTGAGTAATAGTTGCCTATTGCTAGTGTACTATGAAGACACGAATATTAATATTGGGTTTGCCATCAAGGCCATTCGAGAATTTTCAGTGGAGTTTTCACTGACCAGTATATTACATAATATTTGGTAAATCCCGTCATACAATTGTTCACTTCCCTGTCGGCATTTCCACGTTTCGTGTTATGAATAAACCCGTGAAAGATGAGTCAATAATATCCGGAGAGGATGGCACTTAGGCCACCTGACCGGAAACAGTTGTCTTCAACTTGTATCACTTCCGATGAAATTACACCAGATTTAATCACGAGTACGAACTCATTATGTATATGTACGCCTTGCCCGATATAAGCAAAAGCTGAGATTTCTTGGAATAGCATTCGGTATATCGTAGACCTGGGTTTTCTCTTTTCCAAAAACAAAATGGCTATTTTTAGTATTTTAAGAAGTATTTAAAGATAACTACTAAATAACATACAATGACCTAATAATGTCTTTATTTATGTCAGCTCATTACATCGACAGTATTTGCCATATTAAAAAGGCATAGCCATGAAAATAGTTGACCTACTTAATAGTCAAATGTTTAGTTTTCATGAAACTATATATATTTTTGTATGTGTCTGCACAAGTAGGCTTGTTTTAAAACCAGCTACTTAATCCTCATGCCCCACTAGTGATAATTTTTTACAGGACCAAAACATAATAATACCAGCAATAATAATTGTAGAACGAAAACTAAACATCCAGTAACCGGGAATATCCTCGTTCAATGATTCAAGCCTACTCGAATCATTTCCACTTTACTTTAAGCATATACAAAAAGCGTATAGCTGTTGACAAATGTATATGGTTTCGCAACTTCAATTACCTCCCCTTGCCATGGAACTCTCCCCACCCCCACACCCCCCCCCCCTACCGCGGAGAGGTGAACAATCTTTAATTATATACATGCAATTCAAGAAAATGTACCAAATACATTTTTATCTCAAATTTAATCAAATGCTCGTCAATCTGTGACTATGTTCATTTAAACGATACATTGCCCAATTGGCTATGTGTATTAAACGATATATTGGGATATGACTGGCTTAATTATTTCTCTTTGAAGAATTCTTTTGTCGTAAAAATGCGCGACTGCAAAAACAAAAAGGGCTCGAATGTATCATGGTAGATCGCAATAACAACATCAGGCCCTGAGATTATGATGCTTTTTTAGGAGAATTTCTTGCTCAAGCTCAAATTTTATATGGGGATTTGTGAACAGAACTTTGAGTTGAGTATTAAATCATATTCAAAAATGTTTCGTAATCTTGGGGCCAGTACCCAAGTTAGTTCAATTAAGACACGTAGTTATTCATACCCTGTTGTGCTATGATAGTATTAGTTGTATCAACACGCATCAGGAGACGATTCATCGTCATACTTTTTTTAAAATTTGACCATCATGCTTATATTTCTTTTTTCTCCATCGAATTTCATAGATGAATATAAAGTCAGCTCAAACTACTTGCTAAATATAACTGTAGTTCTCGTTCAAATGATCTAAAATAGTACTACAGCAGCCTCAATTACACACTTAAATCCATGGTGCGTCCCACCCTCCACCCCTCACCCCCACCCACATCATTTACCACACACCTCCCTCCCGACCTCCCCATCATAAGTAAGTATCTTATACGAGATAAGTGAATGGAACATAACATACAGTCACGTGATTAAGATATGACTCATCTTAAGTCAACTGGAGATAAATGAATTGAATCTTGGCTATCTCTCGCACACCGAATGACATCGGAGGAAGCTTCGAACATCCCGATAAAGGATTACGTAACAACATTAGTATCGGGCAGTAAATTAGACGTTGAATTGAGAGAAATTATATAGAAAAATATATAGCTCCTCAATAGAAAGCATGTAGTATTCATATATCTAAGAAAAGGAGTCATAAATATTGTCAAGTACACATTTACGGGGGTCAGTTAGCTGACGTCAATCTCCCAATGTCAGGAAAGTTCTATGGTTTTCTAACCAGTTTGTCCATTAGTGTAATAAAGGTTGATTTGAAAGTAAATTATTAAAACGAAGACGATTGGTGCATGTTAATAAGTGTTGTTGGTGAATATCATCAAAGAAAACCGATATGCTTTTCACAGTTGTCACATTCTTCCGGTATACATGTTCCTGTTGTTTCTTCGGTAAAGCATTAGTGAAAAAGCACGCGCATAGCTATTTAGGCTTGAATACAATATCGTAAATATAAATTTGGAAGTCTACTTCAAAATATAGTCTTCTTCCATTCATAGGTCATATACGCGTATACATGTATATATATTTTATTGTGCATACTACCAGAGACTATACAGATATGATTTCTGATACATTATACTGACTCATCTCTTCCTTCCTCCCTCCCTTCCTACTTCACAACCTCCCTCTTTCTTTCTTTCTTTCCCTCTCTTTGTAAACACATTATAATGAAACTCATGCGTGCACGCACGCACACACACACGTACACACGTGTGCACGTACTACAGACCAAAATATGTCAGAAGAGTGACTGTTACTACTTGAAGAATAGGCTATAGCCGGTACATGTATAGCATAAATCTTCTGTCAGACTAGTAGCTAGTCTACAACAGGTTTGAAACGAAACTATTCGACAGAGAAAACAACCGAAGAACGAGGGGATATTCACGCCAGGTGTGGGTCCCCGGGCCTACATTTGATCGAGGGTGGGGTGGGGGGAGTTAGTAGATGTGGTTATGATGGAGGGCAGAGGGATGAGGTGGGGGGGGGGGGTAGTGTCGCCAAACTAAGTGTACATCAGCCGATTCCCAGCTGTCAACATACCGTACACCTACCTATAGATCCTAATTTAACCTCAATGTGACGTTTGAATTACGCCGGTATTCGCCAAAGTCATATTTGACCCACAATCCTACGATTCCCTCTGTGAATGGACTGATATTTGGAGACTGTCAGGAATATTATACACCCAAAAGGATGTTTGGACTTTGCGAAGGTCGGCCAATATAAACATATGTTGCTTTTGAGCGGTGTAGTTTTAGGAAAGCTCCCCAAATAGTATCCATATTGCTGTGGCTCACTAATGCTCACTGATGACTGTAAGGTGGTCTGTATACACTCGCCTAGGCTCTCCTCATACCCGACAGGGCTTGTATGCAATTAAAGGGACGCCCAAATCCCCCAACTAGCAGCACGATATATAATTTCACCCATTTCGCCTTTCCGATATAGTCTTCATATGCACAGTGTAAACATTGTTACACCGTATTAAATCTATATGAGTAGTACTTTATGTAACGCTAACACGATTTCAAACTGCATTTTAAGGCGAAAATACGAATGGATGCGATGCAACTTAATATCTAACAGGCGGTGCATTAACAAGCTGATGAAGTGTGTGTGTTTATGTTCAGAATAAAGTTGTAGAGTTTCTGCTGGAACCGCTACCACAATGGCGTTAATGTCTGGTTTCGTGCTTGGCAATTCATTCATTGCGAGAGACGTACAGTCTCCAGAAGAGCGTGTACCCACTCTTAGAACGCCGTGTATTTTAGTTTTGAAGCACCATGCCGCTTTTATGTAATGTACTACTTCGCCACTGCAGCATCGTGTTTACAGATGATGATGTCGCCACACCCAGTTCCTAGTCTCGCGTGCTCTCAACTCTTGCCAGGACAGATTAATTCAGTCAATTAACCCCTTACGTGGTTTAGTGATGTCACATGTATTACGAGATCTCGTACGTATCTGTTCCGGAGTGAGACAGCTTTGAAGAGACACAACTTCCGGAAACGTTTAGGCGATTATATAATTTACCCAAGAGGGTTCAACACTCTGAAAATCAACGAGGAAATATTTGATGACAATTCTGAGAAAATAATTCTTCTCGTTTAGCACGTGCGCATACGTAAAATTTGGGTCATCGTTTGAGAAGAAGAAAATCGTTGTTTTTGTAAATCAAAACCTAAGTACGCAAGAACTATTTTATTTTATGGATCCTTTTATTTAATAGGAAGTTCCTACCAAAATGTCTATCACAGTCCATCAATGATCAATGACTTATATGTAATCCAATTTAGAATACCGGAACTCCTTACAAACGAAATGAATAGAAAAAAATACATAAACGCAATTAATTTTGATAATTGGTTCACACATGAGACTTACAAATCATTTGACCAAGACTAAATATCCCGTACATTAATGTTCCGCATGTTCCACTGGTTTTCAGTATGTTCATATTGTTTCCATGTTTTCGTGTTTAATAAATATGATAAATATAATAAATAAAATATGAAAACACTGAAAACCGGTGGGACATGCGGAAAATGTAACTTGTTGTCCAATATACTTGTGTAGACAAATAAAACGTAATAGTTTCTGGTAAATACGTTTGACAATGAAATATGAAATGTCAACAAATAATGAATGTAGATTTAAATGTATTTTTAAGCCACTACTATCGTATCTGTATATATTTCATCAAAAATTATCCATCAATATGTATGTAAATTACAGCTCAAAGACTGATGCTATTAAGTGAAATACGTGCAAGTTGAGACACCCCCCTGCGTTCACTGAGCGTGTGTGATAACGTATCTCCTGCAATCACTTCTTAACTGGCTTTAGTGTCGGTATCAGCCGGAGAGCTACCCTCATGGGGGCATTATAACCGGGCAGATACCAAAGCGATACCTAATGCGCTTACTTGTCAATGAGCATCTAGTCTGATAATGATGTCTTGATGGGCAGAGGAGTGGACAAGAGGGATTATAAACATCTAATAGCCCCCTGTTTGTCCAGATATACCCGGGTAGCCGGGTACGTGGGCCCGCTTGGAAATATGTCACTCAGCAAGCAACCCGACTCTTATCTGTAATATTTGGCAACAAATGTCGATAGGTGTTTAACTGGGAATTAGTATGAAATTACGGACCGTTGTAGCTTCTGCAGCTAGAGTTGAGCGATACCGACACGTCTTCAGATTAACCGCTGCTTTAAAAGCTAAAGATGATAACTATTGAACTTCGCTTGAAACAAAAGTGAATATTTTTAGGTTCAAGTTTCAATGCGTGTGTGTACAGAAATGTACACGTATGCTAAGAGACACTGTAACTGCATTCTCGCCTGTGTTTACCGTAGTATATTGGCAGTCTTGTTCACAAGCTCGAGTAGGTAGATATAATAGCTCAAACACAATACATGATTCTTCACAGTGATCTAATACGAACGTTTTTATATTTGGTATATTTTTTAATAGGTTTGCACGTGCAAAGTGTATTAGAGTATGGTGCCTTTGTTTGGGGATGTAGACCTTCGTATTCTTACAAACGAACTGTTATCAGATGCACAGTATGTTCTTTGCATGACGGGTACCTTTTCAGAATTTTAAATGTAGGAATGCTGGCAACTTTCTTTTGACCCATGTATTTAATTATTGTACATCAAATACAATGTTTCTAACAAAGCGGATATATTCAATTTTAACCCTTTTATTAGATAGTCTATGTCACACAAGCAAACCATATATTCCAAAAATAGCTATCGGAAGATAGATTCTACTAAACAGTGATACATAATATTATTAGCATTAAAAGATTAATTTAACTTTAGACAATGTACATAATATACCTATGGACGCAAAGAGAAGGAAAGAGAAGGTATTGCCAGTTCTTAGCATTATTGAATACATTATAATAACGCGTAGGTAAAAGATCAGATCTCTATAGCACATACTTCACATTTATGTATCTATATCTGGTCCACCTTTCATCTTCACCGTGGTCTGTCCGTGCAATATGGCCCATCTAGTAAAATAACCACGGTCACCTCGCTACTTTTCCCCATCATGAATCTCAAGGGTGGAATTTCTATGTATCATATTTCCCCCCATATCTTTACAAAGAATGCACAAACTGAAAATAATTTACCATAATAGGATTAAAATGCAAACTATGTTATTCTATCTAAAATAAAATGTTACATCAACCAAGCGGAATTCGTCTGTTTGACCCCTGACCTATATTAATAGCATGTTACCGTGTTCCCCTCGTCAAAACAATATTGTACAACACGAGCTCGGTGTTAGTTTTTACTACCCTTGATGTCGATAGCGTGTCAAGCATTGACAAGTTTACATAAATTACATGAACATATTTTTTCAACAGTTGTCTTTATGACATGCACGTGCCACACTTCCCCACCCACACGCAATCTGCACGTGCCGAGGAGGTCCCCCCATCCCTTTCAATGCCAAGAGGACGCTCCTGTGTATAATCGGATTATACGATTTAAAATACGTAGAGGAAATTATCATATCATATTTCTGCTATACTCTCTGATACGGAGTTGTTATCACAGGACCTGTACGAACCTGCTTCCGTAGAAGTCTTGTCAGATACGGGTATGGGAATTAGGTATAGAATAAAGACCAAACGCATCTCAGAAATAACATTTTATATGCTCTTGCTGAAAATGGCTGTCATCCCTAAACTATTTGCTATTATCAAGTTTTACTATTGGCAGAAGTGCGTTAAACAGAACAATTTAAGTATAGAAGTGTATTATTCACTACTTAACCAACTCTTTCACAATACCTAATATAATCACATCTCGAGAGGTATTAGAAAATATGGGGTGACAATAATTATTAATTAACAAGGGTATATTTCGCTATACTTCTATATTTTAAATATTTAAAAAAAAAGATTTGTCGCGCCTCTAGGCCGCGGTTAGTGGCTAGGGAATCAGGTTGAGTACAAACAAACGATCACTGGCTGTGATTTTTCGAAATTATAGATATAATTATATTTTGTCTACCGACATATGTGGCCATAAGTCTGACAACGCAAAAGGTCTCAATATATTCTATGTAACATCTTCGAGGAATGTATTGTACTTTGAAATACGACAACCCGATGGATCATTGAGAGATTGAATGAGATTATTACAAGAGGCTATCAGATAAGCCGAGCTAACTTGTCCATGCATCTCATGTAGCGTACTGATTATAGAGCTTATAGAGTCGAGATGAGACTTGTGTATAATATACATATTGTACAGAGATTAACGAGATCCTAAATTGAGGGACAATAACCAGAAAAATGCATGTAATTCTTACAAACTCATGTGCTGTACTTGAAATTTAATTACGATATCATTCTGACATTCAAGATTATTTAAATTTCATTTCTAGAATGATATCTATATAGAATTTAGTGGTGGTAAAGCGAAACTAGCTGCTAGGAGTATGTGTGTGTGTGTGTGTGTGTGTGTGTGTGTGTGTATGTGTGTGTGTGTGTGTGTGTGCGCGCGTGCACGCACGCGTACACATATCGTCGCCTGAAAACCAGTTTATTCTAACTTCCATTACAATGGTTTTGAGAAAATGGCGATTGAAGTTTTGCATAGCATTATTAATAAAATGTGGTGGTTTACGGCTGTAAAACGGTACACAAACACAACTTAAGACATACATAACGATATGATTATAGAATCTGACTGAATATTAATCATATTCCATATACCCACCCGACCAACAATAAAAGGAGAAAAAGAAGAAAACAATAAAAAAAAAAATTACTTGCTTCTAAAGCATATGCAATATAATATATAGAACCAAAGAGTCTGTAATTCTGGTGGTATACAAATATACCCTTCTTAATGATGATTTTCGCCCTTAGTCACTATTTAATACCATTCGAGCTACGATTACTATTATATTAGATACCAGGTTGTGTGAACGGGTTGGTTAAGTGGTGAATATACTTAAATTGTTATGTCTAGCGCACTTCTGCCACAATAGGTAGATATAATCTTAAGAAAATTGTCGTATGTCTTATAATAGCAAATAGTGTAGGGCTGACAACCAGTTTTAGCAAGAGTATATATAGAACGTGTCAATGTTAGTTCGAAGACAATTACAATTTATCAATGAGGCTCGACCTCTCGATGCTTGCAACATGTGACACGCAAAGATGTTTGTTTACACTAGAAACAGACCAGTCGCATTCGTTTTTAACCAGTAGAGGGAGCCGATTCTCACAGTACATTCAGCACTTAATGAGTTAAATCTCTCACTGAACAGCGTCGCACATTAAAGTTCCCGAAAGTGACCCAGCATGTTTACTTATACGCGTAGTTATTAGTGCAATAATGCAAATACTATTGTTATCAACTGTTATATGACCAGTATCACCTGAATTATTACCGATAACAATTACATTATTACATTTCATATGTGAACGGGGCATCATCTCTTGCGAGGTATAATTTATGTTACCGGGTTTCCCACTCATACAATTAGTATATGCTTGGCTGAAATAACGTTATCATCTAGCTTATCCGACCCACTTCTCTCATATTACAAAAGCTAATTATTAAATACACTGTCAACAGCTCCGTGATTTGCCAAAGACAGCCGGGGGCCTTCCTTCCTATACATACTTGCTACATCCAGCGTTATCCATCTTCTGGAATATATCACCAGCGGAGATAACGGCCTACATTCCACGTCCCCCGTACCTATCCTCACGTCTGGGGGCTGGGATTTTTACAGTCGCAAAGACAAACCGTTGTTACTACTTAAGCAGTAATTGGCCCATATATAATCAAAGAGAAGAATGTTGTCAAAGCGATTGTCTCCCTTGCTTCTCAAATCGACGTTGGCGCTATGCACGTGCATCTTGGCCAGGACGCTGATATTGATCGACGTCGGTTCTGTAGCCTCTTACCGTAATGGCTGTAAATTGAAGTGACGTGCAGTACCTCTTGCCTATCTGGTTTATAGGACAGACTCAAGTGCTAGACACACACGAGTCCTTGAAGGACATACCACGTGACGGCGAACGCAACTTTAGTTCTCGTTCTGAACGACGTCTCGGAAGTAAAGAAAAGTGCAAAATTTGTAAATTTGCTTTCTAAATATAAGATATCATAAATGATCTCTTCTTATGTTTTGTAGGTTAAAATATTAAATAACATACTATTTTTACACATGAATAAAATTAATTACAACGATAGTCTGTAATCGTATCTATTTTTCGAAATGTTTCCGTGACATATTTAACACGAATGCGTGACATATCTACGTGTCATGTCAATATCCAACGTATTATTTTTTGCCCGCTCATTTGACAGCTGAAACACGAATAGCATAATTTAACAGCGTCATGTAGCATAACAACTATATACGAGGAAGTGTTTGTTAATGAAAGCACAACCTGACAAACAGTTTTGTCAACAGTAAACACTAGAAGCATACAGCCACAGTATGTGGCCTACTAAATACCCAGCAAACACACGTTATATAACGTTATTACAGCGTTGTACAACGTTATATCGTTATTACAACGTTGTTATTCTCGTTATTACAACGTTGTAATAACGTTATCTAACGTTGTGTGTTTGCAAGGGAGACTCGCACTAGCATATTTTAATTTAATTATGTGTTTCACGCATGTAACTTATTCTAAAAGCAATATATTTCTCATAACCTACTTACACTATTTTGACATGTTGCTGAATTATCGCCAAGTAGCAATAAATGAGAAAGGTTAGTCGTAGGGAGCAACGATATGGTACGAAATATATTCTGAGCACCTTTCTGCTATTTCCCGTTCTGCGTTAAATATTAATAGAATGTATGTATAGCAGGTAATCGTTCACCATATTTGTGTTCAGAATCGGCGAGACTTGGCCATTGTATACCTTCAGCGCAGTCAGATCTTCCAGGCTTACGGCTATCATGGACTTCTCGCTGTCGTAGATGTTAAAATTAAGTTGATGATGTAAGATGAACAAACAGATATGCTTCGTAGCTTATGCTGATGTACCTTTCATTTCCAAACTTAATTCTAGTAATCAGACAAAAAATTAACATTGAAGTCTGAGAATGAACTTGGAAGACCTCGGTCGTCAGTTGGAAGACCTCGGTCGTCAGTTAATGTTCAGCGTCGACACTCCCCCTTTACGAATTAGAAGCAGCGATAGATTGGAGTTAAATCAAGTATGAAGCCAATCCGGTCCTTCATTTATCACATTAGTCTGGCCTGCGTTTCCCCATGTACGTATGTACAGCAGACTGAGACAATGAGTGAGACGACACGAGCTGAAGACATCACGTGATTAACCACGCTATCGCCAATGTGGAAGAACATTACAGACCTCGCTATCCTCGATAATAATGTATACCAACGAGTAGGACAAGAATAACACGTGGTCACCCCAAACGAATATCGAGGCTAATGGTGTTATACCAACCACCGTTATTGCCGAGTCGAAGTATCTCGTCTGTAGGTAATTATATTCAAAACACCCTTGCATGAATTATATATGCATATGGTGTTCAAGGTAACACCTAATGAATGTGTATATGTTACAGTCAATGTCTAATATCAGGCAATGTGTCAAAATGTATTAAATTTTCAGTGCATTTCAATTCATTCAAGCAATGTTTAACAAGCCTGAAATGACTGCCTTTATTTGACAGATTGACTGGCGTGAGTTTGATGAAAACAATTGAAGATAATGCGTACGTTTTTGT
>JAUTBT010029307.1:0-19163 GCA_032361225.1 Lepetodrilus schrolli
TGGCAATGCAGTTATCATCCTTGGTCTTGTCAGTACCAGCCGATGCTCGCAGGTTTACTACAACATTCAGCGCTACGAATGTTGCGGGTTTCCTCCTGCCCTAAACCGACAAGTCGTGATATACTAGTACGTGAAAGAATCTTGAAAGCGACTTAAAACCCAATAAAAAATAAAATAAAAGACAATATTAGCTGTGATCTAAGGTCATTACTGAATCCAGACAGTGAATCGTATCTATATCTATGAAAATATGTCACGATCGGTGATTTTCATATTTACTTAACGATTTTGATTGGTTTAAGACATTTAATTGTATTAAATAGATAATTATTTTATTCACAAATAATAGAAGGTAATCAATATAGAAGCTAATTTGTGTACCGTTCTTTGACAAAGAGTCTTTGTCAAAGAATTATATATCACAGCATTGACCTAGAATTGAGCTAAAGTATGTACCCAGGTAAAGTATGTACCTATTGTGTATATATGTCAAGACTGTCAAGTCATTTTTAAAATCCAAGATGGCCGCCAGTAATGATTTGTGTATATTTATTTACATAAAAAAGCAGTTTCATAAGATATCTGTTGCCAAACTTTGACTCCACTGCTTGACAGTGGTATGTATTCATTAAATTGATGTGGGTAGATTAACCGTTTTCAATATGGATGATAAATCCAATATGGCCACCACAATATGTTTGTTTTCCAGGTATACACTGTGTTGAAACCATTTCCAAATCTAACAAATTCAAATTTCAGTGGTTATCTGCCATATTATGGCCACTCGATTCAACATGACTGGTAATATATGCATTATAACTTAATAGATTTATATAAATATATTTACACTTTCAGACTGAGGTTTTCTATCCTGGATACAGACATATTCTAATAAGAACTATCGATATTGATGACGTAGTCATACTTGCCATCTTGGAGAGGAATTGGAACAGGAACAAAAATTAAGTACAATGTCTGGCCACAAATAACATACATGTTAGCAAATCTCATTATGAACTGGTAAAAGCAAGAACATATAGCATGAAGCACTTTACGAACATACAATGAATAACAATATTGTGCAGCACGTTGCGTCTCTATTGTATGACAAAACCGTGTACATGTCAGTGTTTATAATGACAGGAATGAACTGTTCACCACTTAAGTTTCATCAATCGAGAACATTCCGCATGCTGAATCACAAATACCATCCGGTTGATTATGCTTGAAATCAGTCCTTCATCCACCCCGACCCCCTATTCCAAGTCAAAGGAGTTAACATAAACATGATAAACGTGTAATAAATTCACACGAACCATTCTTGACTACACCACAGCGACTGCAGTAATCCAAGCCTCGTGCAGAACTATTAGTATTAAAATGCGGAAGTAAGAAATGATACAGACACAAGTGTGTTGTTGCAGGCCTCGTATATCTATATAACAAAGCGAGTCCATCGCACCTAAAATGCACCAAAATCAGGCTATACCTGTCAATGTCCGTACATAATAACAATTATAACAATGATATGGTGTTGACAATGTGCATGATTTAATATGATTTATAATGTTATTGCAACAGTAAACTCTGCGTTGTGTACGTGCCGGGAAGTGCCTGTCCGTGTAATATTCCTCTCCTGACTCAGGAATATTCTCCATCTGACCATGGAAAAGTTTCCATTTCAAACTGAAAGTTCACGGTACCTTTAAACAATTATTGAGGATAAAAGGTTGACCATCCCCGAGCGCGAGACACAACGCAAAGCTCGCCATTCTGTAACTACACGTGCTGTTTGGAAGTAAAGCCTAACACGTGCAGCCTGAGAAGTCCGTCTGTCTTTAATCAGCATATGTGTGCTGGGTTACATGTACTCCACTTTACAATTGTGACATCGGCAGCAATAAAGCTAGACATCTGAAACCTTTATGAATGTACCATTTAGATGATGTATTTGGTTGAAATCTTGTTCATTAGTCATAAAATAGGGAACTGTTGCATTACGAAACCATGTCGCGGAATGAATGTCAGTGGCCAGTTATATATAACTGATATAAAGTCATTTATTTAAAAAACAAATTAAAATTAAAATTAATAAAATAATATTAAGGATACATGCTATCAGTTTAGGTCAACCTTGCCTAGCAATCTAATGTTATAATATAGTATTAGAGTGCTAGGCGAGGTTGACGTTGACTGGTATCATGTCTCCTTTATATTATTATTATTATTATTATTTTATTTTTAATAATATATTAATTTTTTTAAATAGTAGTAAATGACTTTCTTATAAGATCGCTATAATGTGATTGTCACAAAATATACCAGGACACCCGAGGTGAAAGTGTCCTGCCAGGAACCTGTTAACATCCTGTGTTTTTTTGCTATGTGAGCAAACCTTGAACACCCATTCAATCTTCACTATCCCCTTCCTAGATCTTACAAGCCCATACCAATTTTTACAGGCCCATATTAACAATATTAAAATATACCCGGCATCATCACTGAATTGGTTCATGTTGCTTCACAATCCAAGCTCTTTGTTTGTTAACCATATACATAAATTATTGATTGGGATAAATTACAGAATTGATATTAATAACCAAAATAATTTATTACAAGCCCAACTAACTGATCCTACAAGTCCAAATGTAGTTTTACAAGCCCAAATGTAGTTTTACAAGCCTCGGACTACTGGGTTACGACACACACACACACACACACACACACACACACACACACACACACACACACACACACACACACACACACCTAAGTACCTACTGGGGTCTGGAGGTATGCTTCCAGAAATTATGAAATACAGGCATAAAGAGATGCGATTTTCTTGCATCAACGGATGTTTCCGGACTTTATTAAATGTAGGCATAATGACTTGTGATTTCCTGATGCCTGCATAAAGAAAGTGCCATTTTATTTTGCATTGAAGTCTAGTAAAATAATCCCCCCAAAAATCAAATTCCTGTGATTGGTGTCTGGAGGATTGATCCTGGAAATTGTGAAGACTATTCATGTAGATGATGCATGCTGTTTCCTGTCAGTTTTGTACTGATTAGTTACTAGATTATTCACTTCTGAGCAATCAGTATCGTTAATATACTAAAATAATGGTAGAATTCATAGTTGTAGCTGATTCTTAAATTTTGATTTACCATCAATTGTACTAATTGTAGCAACAACAGTTCTGTGCAACGGGCGCCTGGTCTAAATTAAAGCGCGAATGAGGACGTATTTCGGTCATCATTGCTAATAATACGTAATGTTGTATGAATATAATTGAAAGCGGAAATCAGGTCATCCGCGAATTGGAACGTATTTCGGTCATCATTACAAATAATACTTAATGTTCTATGAATACAATTGAAAGCGGAAATCAGGTCATCCGCGAATGAGGACGTATTTCGGTCATCATTGCTAATAATACGTAATGTTCTATGAATACAATTGAAAGCGGAAATCAGGTCATCCGCGAATGGGAACGTATTTCGGTCATCATAACTAATAATACGTGATGTTCTATGAATATAAATCATCATTTTAAATTAAAGTAGTACATTAAATACTAGTGCACCTCCAGATCCACTTGACGAGAAAGGGTAATCCGTTAAGGAATACCTTCCAAGAAATAAACATGTATGGAAACAATCTTCAATGTACATTTCCTGAATTTTCATAAATCATTCCATATTTTCCTAATAACTGCACCACAAGTCGAAAGTTAATGAAACCCTTTATACAAATTGCTTCTTCAGATTCGTGCGTCAATATATATTTCAGCAAGCAAATACCTTATTCACCCACTAATATTGACTGAATTCAGGTCTCGTACCAACATCCTCTTCGTTATATAGAGTATATCTGATTCGTATAGGTTGTCCTCCTTGTGCCTTCCTATATCAAGAGCTCGGCTCTTTTGGCGATCGAGCAATCAAGAGATCAAAAACGTTAAGCTAACTATTTGTGAGCGTTAAATATTGAATCCTCTTCTAAACTCAATGCAAAATGTCGAGATTTAGGATCACGCTCACACATGTCCAAATATGTTTACATTTGGTCAATAATTAGTGTACCTCAGTGGACACCACTTTATGGTATAAACGTCGAGGCCGAGCTGTGACAGCGATTCTTGAAATGCTAGAGTCGCCTGAACTCGCAAATACCGCTAGTATTTGGAAATCAAGTCTTAGGTGTGAATGGTTAATCAACATTTCTACCTCTTACAAACAACGATATGAAAGAGGGCTTAACAGGTTAATCGACAAAGTGTATAAATGTTGTATTCTGTACTTTAATTTGGTTTTCCCTTGTATATTTAAATAGATATACTGTACTATAGTACCATTAATAGTACCATTACTTGTAATGATTGTCACCCCCCAAGTTACTCTCTAATACCGCTCTAGCTTCAATTATGTCAGGTACCCGGCTGTGTGAAAGAGTTAATTGAGAGATAAATAGACCAGTGCTTAAATTGTTATGTTAAACTCACTTCCGGCATAGTGGCGTCCTCGCACCCCAGCGGTACTTTATTCCGTTCAGGACTCTCTTCATATATAGTACCCCTGGCACACATCTAGAGGGAAACTTGCGCAAACAGCCAACCAATGAAATAATTTTCCTAATGAATTTTGGTGTAAAAATCTATCCAATGAAATAGATTTTATCATTGTTTTATTTATAGCTCCTAAACTGTTTGCGCAGGTTTCTCTCTAGATGTGTTCCAGGGGTACCACAAGAAGCGAGTCCTGAACGGAATTAAGTACCGTTGTGGTGCGAGGATTGCATAATAGGTAATGCATACAGTATGTTTAAAATACTGATTGTCACCAGTTTACGTACCATTGCAAACACCAGCAATCAATCATTAGTTAATCCAAATTAGTATTCACCGGTCAGCTCGCTGCTCCGAGATTACGAAATGTTTTTGAGTACGATTTTAACTAAAGGTTTTGTTCACAAATCCCTATTTATTATTAAGCATAAAATCGTACTCAATAAGCTTCTTAATCTCTGGGGCCGATAGCATAGTTCGCAACTTAATAATTCACAACTTGATAAAACAGGTGGCACAAATATTCAGTTGATCGTATTGAGTTTCACGTACTAGAGTCTATTATCACTATTGGAATGTTATTTATGTTTTGCGGAATAGTTCAAAGAAAGTGGCACAATGTCTACGGGGTGGCGGGTGGCTGACCATTTTTTTAAATTATTTCTTTTTACATGGAATGTACATTTTAATATATTGTCTGTTTGTCTGCCTGCATGTTTGTCTACCTGCATGTTTATCTACCTGTCTGTCTGTCTGTCTTGATGTGTCGGGCATCAGGGCCAGCTCGTGGAAATGTTAACATCTGTCAAACTGAGTTAATCCTGGAACGCGTGGAAGATTTTCCATCAGCTGAGGATAAATCGTAACAAACGCAGCCACAGCCGCAGGTAGGCGAACAATGAGAAATGAAAGCAAGCGACGGAGAACTTGCACTTCTGTCATTCGGGGGAGGTGAGAATGATTAAACATTGTATGAATAAGGAACGCGAACGACATTACAGAAGATTAAAGAAGAACGTAGAGGTTCAAACAGCGAGAAGACACAGAGCAAAACCGGCGTTATTTTTTATGGGTATTGAAAATAAGAACAAAGAAATAATTTGATGACACTACCACGTTTTTGGGGATTTTCCATGCTTCTAAGCGACTTCCGGAAGGTTATGGCGGAATCCGGAAAGTGTGCTGGTTAACACCTCCGAAGATTTATCAAAGTTACGGAAATCGACATTTAGATTTCAAACACATTTCTGTACATCGGACCTGTGGTGCAATCGATTGTTTCAATTGAACTCGGCATACGTAACATGTGTAGACAATCCGTGCAGGCAAAAAATGCAAATATCAATTTCTCGTTTCCTCTCACATTTCTATTTGTGTCTGTTCAAACATATAACATGATTTTATAAACAAAAGTGCACGGTTTAATGGTAAATAAAAAGTATTTTCCCGTTAGAAATAGAACATTTTGAAAACAAAACAAAAAAACGTTTGTGTTCTTAACAATAGAATATACGGGTATCAAATTTTAAGATATTATAAATTAGGATATATTTAGACCATTTAAAAAAAAGATTAAAGCAAAAGTTGCGTTTAAAAACTTGTGCCAGTCAGTTTTGGTATAACAAGAGGACTAATTTACAATGCTTTATTTATGATTATGCGTTATATCATTATTATTATTATTATTATTATTATTAGCAATAACCTTATTAGTGACATTGTAACATAGCGTGGCATATCACGAATTTCATATGGAAGATTTAATTCCTACAGTGTACATATTGGGGATTTTCATTACGTTTTATAACATGTGAATTAGTACGAAGCTTTTAAAGAGCCATCCACTGAAACAAACGACAATTTCCTACTTAACATCCCTTACAATGCGATTCAGAGGATGCTATTAACGACTGTGAATTTAAGGAAACAAAGAGTTTCAGTAACAAAAAAAATAATTGGTATGTCAAATTTTATTGTTAGAATTTTGCACTGATGGGGAGATAACGTAACGCTGATGTGTTATTAGAATTGAGCTTGACTGTCGTATCCTCCGTTATTTCTAACACCCCTAGCCGCTCACGAGTGACGTGCTGGTGCACGTGGCCATGGGATCGATGACACAACAAATAATTTAAAGATACACTTCCCCTCCATGCAGTTCAACTCATCAATGGAAGTGTCTAAGCTAGAACCTTAATCAGTCGTAAACTATGTGGATACGAATAGCCAAAAAATTACCATTTGTGCTGGGAATTACATTAAAAGGGAAACAACAGGTTAATAATGACATGTTTCAAATGGCCGTGAAACTATCCAGCGCCATGTTGTTTTGTGATTACAGCCAGCGTATGATAATATTGGCATTCCATTGTATGGTTTGTCCCATTGCTTGAAATCTATAAAGCCGCACTGCTACTGTTCCATATAGCTTGCCGACCACCACTCGCTTCATACCTGATGCTAATACCATAGGGACCAGCAACGAGGGACAGCGATCAGCAAAGTGTACCCAAATGATCACGTGATTAGTTAGAGGCGGGACTTGAAGGATGTTATCACGTGCTCTTGAAAAACAATTGGTTTTAGCTCGGGCTGGAGGAATTATCGCACAGTGCCACATCGTAGACGCACCTATTTGTGATTCATGCTATTAGTCCGTGGTCTTATCGACTGATGGTGATTTAATAGGAAGGGCGTACGCGGTCAAGATCACATTTCAGGAACAAGGCCTTTTAAAAGGCAGTGATCTTGTAGCTCCTGTGGAAGGACATTATTAATCACTTCGTATTTCCACGTATAACCTTTTTATCTTCACACGTACACATTACATCGCTGACCATTGGAGCATCTCCGTTGTTTGGTATGACCAGCACATCTGGTCAAAGTCTTCTGTTTATGCCGACCTTGTAAAGGGATACCATTGTCGTGTGTAACGGAGGTTTAACAGAGCATCGCCATCGAGATGCCATCCTCTTTGCAAGACATTGCCATGTACCGGACATTTGACCGATCCCTAGACCCTCTATACAGGAAATTGGACTGGGCCAAAATGCACGACCGAGGGCTCAACTCCAATGATAGGAAACGTCTTGCAATGGCCACCGGACATCAAGCAATGTCCAACGGGATGTCCCCCAGGATTGTCCGGAGACTGAACGCAGGTCAGCCCAAACCCAAAGCTCAAAAGACTGCTGCTTCCATCAGAAGGAACTTGAACATCGGTCGGGAAATGTCACGAGATTTCGTCACACTTGCCTGTTATAACGCAATAGCTACGGGACAAATTAACATCCTGAAGGCTATCTACAAGACGGGCAAGACAGCTCTCGTGGACAAGAATGGAAATACCCCTCTACACGTTGCTGCCAAATGTGGCCAGCTGAGGTCTTTGAGGTACGTTCTGCAATGCTTCGTTTCCGTATTGTATTGTATTGTATTGAGAGAGAGAGAGAGAGAGAGAGAGAGAGAGAGAGAGAATGAATATGTCTACATCACATGATGCACAAGTAAGGATGGGTACGTAAAGAATAATAATATGTCAAACGTTGAACCTCAAAGGACAAACGATAGATGCCATTGTGCCAAATACATGATCAAAGTCATTGCTTATTAGAATAACAAGTAAAGCAACAACAAAGCATTGAATATAAAATTAACTATTTAATAATAAAGACATAGGATAATGGTAATAGAGACGTTATGCGGGTTAACATTGAAATAGTACCCTGTCGTATGTGTGGCGCAAGTGTTGTATGGTGCAGTGTAGGAAGAATGAAAGAACATTGCATTAGTTTCAACGGACGTAAACAACGATGAAGGTATCTGACAATGCCAGAGTTGCAAACATAACTATATAACCCATAATACTCGGTGTTTTCACCGTCGTGGAGCCAGAGGTTTCCTTCACACCATGGCATTACTCTAAGGCAACTGTAACTCCAACCTTAACAACGGTGTGGTCTATGGCCAAGAGGCTAAGATTGGTGTTAAGGTTAACCTTAGAGTTACGCCGTTTCTTACAGGAAGCACCAGTCTATCATGTTTTAATTTGAGCTACACGTATGTGACAATGTCTAGTATTTCAATGGTAGGCGACCACCTTGATCCAGACAGACAATCCCCACTGAACGTGTACTGTCCCGCAATGCCTACAGCTCTTAGAAAGAATACCATGCAAGCTATGACTCAGCACCTATTCACCATTGGTAAAAAAATCACCTTACTATAGTCAGACTTACATTTGAACTATAGACCGTCGGTCTTTTTGAAATTGTGCTCTGTCACAATGTCCTACACTGTTAGAAATACGACGACCTTGCATCTAAGCTATTTCACAATTATAGTTATTACTGACAAATAATATATTGTTAATTAACGGGGACCATGGAGTTGAGACAGATGATTCCATTGAACTTGTGTTGTAGTAATACGTGTACTACTATGCGGACGACCATCTTGTATTTGAGCTATTACATATGTCAAAAAATAAATATACTGTTGATAAACAACAATCTTGCACTTGACCTATTATATATGTCAAAATACATATACTGTTGATATACAACAATCTTGCATTTGAGTTATTATATATGTCAAAATACCTATACTGTTGATGAACGACTTTTGAGACAAATGACCACTTTGAACTTGACCATCAAGTGCATATGAACTATTAATAGTATGTTACAATACCTATACATGAGATACTATAGAATGTTACAATACCTATACATGATAGAAACGATCTCGACCATCTTAGGGCTCTTTACTGTTATAGTGAAGTTAGTATTCACAGACAAATTTTTATATAGTGTGTTTTGGAAACCACTGTTCTACTTCGGCGGCAAACTTGATTGGGGGTGGGGGTGGGAAGTTGAGAACCATGGTCCACCCGTCTGCCACGCCCGCCACTGCTCCAAAGCCCTTTCCTTTGCATTGGAGAGTATACTACAGCCACTGCCTGCTTCTACTACGTTAGCTGATCGAACAGAACAATGGCCCTCATTTTTGTCTATTCATCATTTCACCTGCGTCCAGTGTCCACTGGTATACACAGAACTCGCTGTTCATTACGCTCTCATGAACCAATAGTTCCATGAAACTATAAAGTAATTCATATAACGTTTAGAACTGAATTACTTCCTGTAAAAATGTGTGATAAATTCGCTATGGCTATATTAATACCGACACACGTCAAAATACGTCATGCATTGCATTATTATAGCACTAAATTAATATTAATAAATAAATTTTTTAATCGGGTTAATATACTAGTACATCATGCATCATATATAAATAGTGTCCTAAATAGGAAGTGTCTACAGTATGTCACTGTCCTTGTATATACGTCATGTCTATATACATTTGGAAATATACTGCGTCAATATCTTTGTATATATACGTCAAGTCTATATACTTGTGTAATGTCGTCTACCTAGTGTACATATATATAGTTCTTGCCTAATACACCTTATGTCTGTATACGTCTGTTTAAAGGCATACAATCACAATGACCTAAATAGTGGTCTGACGAAGTCTTTGAAAATATATGCATTTAATTTGACTACAAAAGTACTTTATACATACAACTACTTCTTTTTCATGTTCCACTTCTTATCAATATTATAATATTTATTAAATTAGATGACCGAAAATATAAATCGCGGAAGATCACTAAATGAAAACAAAACCAGGTGTTTCCCCTTTACAATGAGTCGCACCACCTCGAATTATGTCCCCTTATTGCAAACTTATAAGCAAAAAGAACATATGCAGGTTACATTACCGGAAGTTTATACTGGAGATTCAAGCAAAGTTCCATTATCGGGGGTTTTGAATGGAATTGTATCTACCATACTGATGTGTAAAGACTTTTTGAGGCACAAACATGATTTTATGTATGTCGAGTGAATGTACTGTGCATTTGTAGCTAAGGACTAGTCCAAAACGAGCATAAATATATGTGATTGTATGCCTTTAAATATACTGATGTCTATAGCCGGCTATAGGCAGTGGCGCAATGGTTAGAGCGTCGGCCCGGAGTGCGGAAGGTCGCGGGTTCGATCACATACCAAAAGACGTTAAACGATGGCACTTGTTGTTCCCCTGCTTGGCGCTCAGCATTAAAGGGGTAAAGCAAGGACTGGTCGGCTCGGAGTCAGTATACTGTGTCGGAGTGGGGTATCCATGTTCTATCTGCGGCATGATATTCCAGTGAGCTATAAAAGCAGGTGGAAATCCAGATTAGTACAAGCAGTACATATGCATGCAATGGCTCTAAACCCCAAATCAACCAACCAATGTATGTTTTGCTTATCCAATGTACGCCATATGTATACTTCTAATATTCGTCATACTTTGTTTTTCACCAATAAATTTGATGTCTGTATATTCTGTGTAAGCCCAACGCACACGGCAAAGAAAATTGTTTCGTCTTTCAATAAACGTAAAGCGCTGGTACCCGCACACGTCCTCAACAAGTCACATTATACTCGCTATATATCATTGATGAGTTGAAATTGAGAAATGCTTATGTACACATTCAATTGAAGTTGTTACAACTTTAAAATTGTCGTCTAAATATACGCTACCTATATATTCAGCAAGTAATCACTTGTAAAACTCATCTACAATTGTAATAGTAAATTCGTTGTCAACATATAATATGTGGGCGCCCCTCAACACCAATGCTCTCTAAATGTACATTTATTGCGTTTTTGTTTAGCATGCAACGCACACGTCCAAAAACAGGTCATCGAAACACCTAAAAGTGTTTTCGAAATCCAACATGGTTTGTTTCGATGAACAAGTTTAGCTAAACAATATTTTCTATTTCCATTCAAACAAAATCACAAAAAGACGTTTTTTTGTTTGATGTATGCGTTGGGCTTTAGATATAGTCCCATGACTATATAGTACTTATCCTGTATACGTCATATATGCGTATATCCTTCTCAGGTATACCTCATGTCTATGTAGTTCTGGGGGAGATGTACGTCATGCCTATATGCTTTCTGTTTAATTACTGACCATTCCAATGGGACTGACGTCTATGGGCGCTAGACAGTGTTGAATGCCAGGATTCCTGGAGGTGTTAGGCAAATACGAGAACGGCACAATCACCTTGTGAGTGTATGCTGACCGATCTATGTGCGAGTCAAAGCAAAGACTGGCAACAAACCTTCAAGACAAGTATATATTCAGTATAGATCTAGGCATGAAGCTTTGTTGCCAGTCTTTGTACCGATATATATATATTTTACTCCGCGTATTAATAATCGCGAGATAAAATAATAACTAACATATGAAAATATTGAAACCTGTAGAAAATGCGGAAAATGTATCTTGTTGCCCAATATACTTGTGCAGATAAATCAACTATACATACTTTCAGGTAAAATACGTTTGACTATGAAATATATGTCAACAAACCGTGATTGTATGCCTTAATATAAAGAAAAGTAGAAAAAATAAAACGAACTGTATAAAACATATTAAGATCAACATTTGTTTCGGAACATGTATTGCCAAATGGTTTATTATCCTTCATATTTGAATATATCCCAAGATATAATACATTGAAAAAACATATATCTGCATACACTTATTGACGTGCTAACGGCAATTCTAAATATGACATTTGACCTTTTACAAAAGAGATATTAAATTTCCTTTCATTGAGAAGTCATTCCCCCTATACCGATATAGCATACATAAATAAATAAATCTGGAAACGTGTGTGATGGCTGTTCATTGATACCCCCCCCCCCCCTTCCCCACACACACACACACTTTTTTTGTATTTCTTCAAACTGAACCGCCAGTCGTAAGTTCAACGCGAGTGTCTGGAATGTGTGCACAGACAAATATTTGAGGTAATTAATTTAGAATCTCAGACTGTCTATCAAACACAAATAATTGATTTTAGCAGATTCCTATTCAAAATAGATTACATTGTATACACCTATTGTTTAGGGATTCTAGTCTATGAATGAATGCATTTATAATAAACGTTCGAGGGAACTAATAGAGAAAAAAACATTCCCAATCTGTGATTAGGATAATATCTGTAGCATAACATATAGGATAATATTTGTAGCATAACGTATAGGATAGTATTTGTAGCATAACGAATAGGATAATATTAGTAGCATAACGTATAGGATAATATTTGTAACATAACGTATATGTTAATATTTGTAGCATAACGTATATGATAATATTTGTAACATAACGTATATGATAATATTTGTAGCATAACGTATATGATAGTATTTGTAGCATAACGTATATGATAGTATTTGTAGCATAACGTATATGATAGTATTTGTAGCATAACGTATAGGATAATCCATCCTTCGTATCAAAATGTATATGTCTAATTGGAGATGCAAATAATCTTCCCCTGGAATCCATGGCTTTTCTATACGAAACGGCGTAACTCTAACGTAACCGTAATTACTCCAACCGTACCAACGGTGTAGTCTAAGGTTGGAGTGAAGGTTACCTTAGAGTTACGCAGTTTCGTACAGATTGATAGTTTAATGTAATATGGTCAAGTTATATCAAGTCAGCTGTTAGTTGTAGTCATATATACATCGCAAGAATAGATACGTTACCAAAATAGAAAGAAAACACAACTTTAATCGTTTAGCCATCGTTTATTTTTCTCTCCATGTTTTCATGATTGAATCAGTATAGATGATTAATATCGCTTTGAAATAAATACTTTCTCATGGAAGTGAAATTAAAATGGCGAAAATTCATGTTCATCTTTGTCAATGGCGAAGACTATAGCTCAATTGTGATACTTGTGAACTAAGACATAGATGAATTTCGAAAGTAAGCGTTATATAATGTATTGTGTATTCTTCGAATCCCATGCAGTTGCTTGTCGACTCGTTCTTATTTCCCTTATCGTGACGTCATACGACGCAAATTAAATATAATAAATACGTTTTATAAAATAACGCACCCCCCCCCCCCCCCCCCGGAACCAATGGCAATGAGCTCAGGTCAGACTGACGTTAATAGCACCCGATCGAACTTTCCAGGTGTCACAAACGCAAAGTTCAAGGTCGACGTTTTTCTACAGCTGCAGCCGACGTAAATCTTGCTGATACGACTGAAAAACCGTTTGTTCGCTTGTCGCGAATGTTGACCTTGCAAACAGCTTAACGTTTAATCACCCAAACATTTGACCGTCTTCAATTTGCTTGCGGTCAAAGCCTTGTGAATGTGTTACCTCGTGGCTTGTGATCACACGGCATTATACACAACGTTATGAACTACGTTAGTGCGTTTTTCAACGTATACAGTCTATATATATATGACGTTATTTAACACGTTAAATCGTACAATACTTAATAATAATAATAATAATAATAATAATAATAATAATAAGAATTTAATCCAGAAATATCTACACTAATGAATAACTACTGCAAGATAAAATTACTAGATAATATACTGTAAATAACTTCACAAAAACCATAATTTACTAGAGATTAAATATTATGTTCATTTAAATAGTGCGTGCAAGTTTGTAAATCATATGCAAATTAATATTCATATTTGTAATTTATTAACTTGCCAAATAACAATAGGCCTATTTGTAAAATCGTGTTGAACATTTCAACGTTATGAACATGCTATTAATGAAGGAAATAAAATATAATTTATTCATTCATTTTAGCTTACGCTATTCAACATACACATCAACGCCATACGACACAACGTTTAAATGTTGAAAATGTATATGAAAACTAGGTCTAGGGCAGATTATCGTTCCTTGTAGATACATCTGATGTATATATTTGCAGATAGAATTGATACTCGATACGAAAACTTTAGTGTGAAACTACGTAAGTTAATCCTGAAAATGTATACACAAAGGAATATATATATATATATATATATATATATATATATATGTATATATATGTCTATATATATATCAAGGCCAACTAAATTTAAGGATGAACTAGTTTTAATAATTGTTGTACGGCCCTCTGTAGTTTGTTTAATCGTTGGTAGACAGACCCTCTACAGTTCATTTCTCTTTGAGTCCAGTCTAAATAGGTATCGACCCCCGTACATTCTCGAGTGCTGGGGAACTTATAGCTATGACGTCAGCAGAATGTAGGACAGAGAGTCCAGTCATGGTCTTCGGTATTAATCGACTTAATCATGTCTGAGTTCGTTTCTCTCCCGAGTCTGAGTTTTAATTTGCGTCACCACAGGAAGTTGGATCATCGTTGCAACACACGGGATGTTATGCTCTCGCATAGTATAGGAGCCTGTATTAGACATAGGAGCCTGTAGTAGATATCTGGACATTGTGGTAGATAACATAATATCTGGCCCTTAATTAACCCCCTTCTCTCTCCCACATACACACACACACACTCTCTCTCTCAGAGATGCCTCTGTGTTATCTCTCTCTCTATCTCAGAGATGCCTCTGTGTTCTCTCTCTCTCTCTCTCTCTCTCTCTCTCTCTATCTATCTATCTCCCTCTCTCTCTCCCCCCCCCCCCTCCTTCGCGTGAAACAACAAACCCAAAGGTTGAAGTTCGAAGCCCAATTGGAGGTCTCATATCTTCTTCGTTGTGGAAGATTTGATTTCAATGCCAATATATACTGTGTAGTATTCAGTAAGTAATTTTTCTTCATTTGAACCATTCATGTCTTGTAGGATTTATGTACTTCAACACATACATTAGTTATTTTGTGTTCTCCATCCATAAAAAAATTAATCGCTAAAATATCTCTCCCTCTCCCTCCATCTCTCTCATGTCTCCTCTCTTGGTTTTGTAGAGAAGCTGGGGTCCAAGTTCAGTCAGATCAGCGGCATATTGACTGTACAGGCTTTGTCCAGAGATGCCTCTGTGTTCTTCAAGAGGGAGAAAAAGTCTGGACAAGTAAGTATTGATCTCTGAATAATGTTAATTACCGTACAACTGCATATTACATGTATTTTATTTGGATTTTGCAAAATGTTATTAAGAAAGTACATACTAGAATACAACTTTATTATTTTGGATTAAATTTTAGAGCCGCTTTCAAGATTCTTCCACATATCACGGCTTGTCAGTTTACGGCAGTAGGAAACTCGTAACATCCGTTGCAGTAAACCTGGGAGCACCGGCTGGTACTGACAGACTGCATGATAACTGCAGTGCCACGGTACAGACAGCGCATCCTATCATGATAGCGTCAGAAATCCTATTTTCTTCTTTACCGTCTTGTTCATGTTTTGTCTCATCTTTCATGCTGCCTTATTGAACTGTACATCTTGTAACTCTATACAACTCTATATCAAATCAGACGTTACTACCACTGCCTGGATTGTTTATATCCACCCATGATTATATCCCATTATAATCGAGTATCGATTCGTTCTCTTTCTACTAATCATCCTCGTCTTCGTCTGCTCATCTTCTCCATCACTGTATATTACGTGTATTGTAGTGAAGTTTATCTTCCCCATCCCCAAAAAATTACACACAATGAAAAATAAATGTCATCGATGACGCGAACGGGCGTTGCCACTAAGTTTAATTTCCGTGATACCATAATCCCACGTCAATGTTCTATCCCCCTTTCTCAACTTGGAACATTTTCAACGACAACTTCCCTCCATTTTCGCCAGTCAGTGACTTGTTGACTTCGTAAATCCTGGAATAGACAGTTCTGTGCGTTGAGTACACCTGTCTTCATCAATGTTCTTTTGTAAAAAAATAAAAAAATAAAAAATAAATATAGAGAAGATATATGTTCTTGTACGTTGGATTTGGCACACTACTCATTTAACGAGGGCTCGTCATATATGGTAGGAATTCTACGAGCATCGCAAGTTTAAAATTGAACAAATGAATATGGTAATTCTTGTTTGGAATGTCAAACGTCGAAAACTAATATATAATTGAATTACCTTTTAAACCGAGTCATATATTTGTCGACACAGTGGCGTAAATAACAAATGTATTAATAATAATCAAAGATAAAAGAAAAAACAATTGATTTATATTAATGATCAAAATATGACGCATGAAAATGGAGGGAAGTTGTCGTTGAAACTTATAACTAAATCTTGCACAGACAGAATACATTAGTAAGAAAATAGATAACAATAAAATGGTAGTAGTAATAATAGTAGTAGTAGTAGTAGTAGTGGTAGTAGTAGTAGTAGTAGCAGTAATAGTAGTAGTAGCACTAGTCAGGGCGTAGCTTCCTATAGGCCGTATAGGCCGCGGCCTACATTTTTTTCCAAACGATTAAACACAGTGACACATCCGACAACCCCCAGACCCCCCTAGCATTGATAATTCGGCCTACACATCAATTTAAACCAAGCTACGCCCCTGCTAGTAGAAGCAGTAGCAGCAGTAGTATTAGTATTAGTATTAGTATTAGTAGTATTAGTATTAGTATTAGTATTAGTATTAGTATTAGTAGTAGTAGTAGTAGTAGTAGTAGTAGATTGAAAGATTCTATACAAAGCAATAGAGTATTTTAGAAGGAGAAAACGACCTATATGTTGGCGCAAAGACCAGAAATAGAATGTTCGAAGATGATATTCACGAAATGACGCGAGGATGTTTGAAGACGCTAATACACGAAATGACGCGAGGAATGTGGCGAGTGATTCAATTATAGCCAGTTCCAGTTTAAGGGGACCAAAATTTCCTATTGGCTCCCGAAGGTGAAAGAAATGTTGATTTTCTGTCAAAGTTTAAAATAATTTCCAGCTCTGAGAAGACGTACATGCAATGACACTCTGGTACACGAGAACACATTCTTTCCCGCTGGTCGCTGGCCACTGAGAAAGTCTAATTAATTCTTGAGGATCTTCAGCTCAAGGTTTACGTGATCCTTGAGTGTCAGTGGCCCCGTCATCCAACAGGCTTCCCTGGACCCGTAGATGGGTTCCATGTCCTGCATAATGTGGACCGTACACGACAGTGACGTATTTGCATTATTAACCATTAGAACTCGTAAACCCATCTGCGCTTGACGACTCTAGTCACATGCTAAGTGGACCGAATCCGAAAATAGTTTTTCACTTAGCTGTCAAAATCTGAAAGTGGCAATGCTTCTTCCAATGTAAGTCATAAGCGCTCGTAAAAGTTACCATCTATGGAAATGTGTACTTTTCAGCGAATCGATCGTGTGTACGATTAACCTCCTATACCATACATCCGCATTTCAGAATATACATTAACTCGTGTCGAATACCAACCTAGTGTAACTTGGCTAGGCTAGTTTTTAGAAGAAGCTTAATATTTGACATCACCACCCCTTCTCTCTAATTATGACAGATGCACGCTAGGCCCACATACATTGTACTCGTTCGTTTTATCTCTTCTTAGATTAATTGTGAGCTTTCACAAGTAGGCGGCCGTTAAACCGTAGGCCATCCAGCTTCTGTGATGTAGTCATGTGTTCAGCATGTCTAACTGGCCGCCAGAATAAGCCGTGCATTGCAATGCTTCAAACTGTGGATTAAACTCGGTAGTTTGCTAAAGCAGAGTAATTTATATAATCTGGAGGAATGTTGACATAGGTTGCTTGGGGCAAACACCCAGCTTATAAGATGTCCGCTGGACAGCATTTACACGGTTTCCATTGAGAATAGAGATCCCGAGGAAACTCAATATTTGAAAGTCATATGTGTGCCCACTGACCAGTGTCCGGGAGGATTAACGCTATGACCACCCCACTAACCAGTGGAATACGGCAATGTCCATTGGGCAGTGCTGGAATTGAGATGGAAATATTCCAAATTTATTATACAATAGTCTCGGTGTGGAAACGTTAACTGCTCCTTTTAAGCTAGAGGTTCTGTGTAATGTATGTATAACACGTTCATGACACATTGAGCACTCATCATGCCGAACGCGAGGCAGATAAATATAACGTTTCGTTCAACATTGTCCGTACTAGGATATATTAATAGGCGCCCCGAGGTCAGTGCAATTAATCACTCTTATTACGCCCACTGCTCTAATGAGCAAACCTGGTGTCAGGCCAGGAATGGCAGCAATGGACATGATTGTCGTCACTGATGATGGATTCAAACTGACGTGTTCCCGTGGGAATAGGCCTATAATAGTTAAAGAGGATCGTACACAATGAATAACCATGAGTATGAAGTATGTACATGCAATCTGAGGTAGGCTTCGACCACGGCCATTTAAAGCAAGGAAGGATGGAGTAGGATCTGAGACAGCTGGACATGTTGGGTTTGTAGGTTCTGGGAGAGCTGGACATGTTGGGTTAGTAGGTTCTGAGACAGATGGACATGTTGGGTTAGTAGATTCTGAGACAGATGGACATGTTGGGTTAGTAGGTTCTGAGACAGCTGGACATGTTGGGTTAGTAGGTTCTGGTTAGTTGGTTCTGAGACAGATGGACATGTTGGGTTAGTAGGTTCTGAGACAGCTGGACATGTTGGGCTAGTAGGTTCTGAGACAGATGGACATGCTGGGTTAGTAGGTTCTGAGACAGATGGACATGCTGGGTTAGTAGGTTCTGGTTAGTTGGTTCTGAGACAGATGGACATGTTGGGTTAGTAGGTTCTGAGACAGCTGGACA
>JAUTBT010029318.1:0-19162 GCA_032361225.1 Lepetodrilus schrolli
TGTATTTATAATGTCAAGCAATCTGAATAACTGCTTACACGCTCTTTTGGGAAATGCGCTGAACAGGGATCATCTATTGTCTGCGCAAATACATATGTAAATATGCGCTGTCTTCTTCTATGCATTGGGCCATGGTGTTATGTATGTACATGTGTGATGTATTTATAATCGTAATTAAATACGGACAGCTTTCTTAATTCATAATCTGCACGGTGCCCAGTTCCGCAGAACGACTGACGCACAAGAAATATCGTAACTCACTACGGGGCACTCACTATTAATACAATGAGTTACTAATCTCGTAGCCGATCATTCAGAGGAATGGAAACCTGAAATGCATCCAGTGTTGACGTATATTTGGGAGGATGACTAGGCTAACAAGGTGAAGGAAATCATACCAATTTGGAGGAGCGCACATGAAATACCCTCGGTCCGTTATTTATTCATGATCCCCATGTGTTTTATTTTTAACAAATGGTATTTCGAGAAGGTAACAACTTATGATAAAGCAATCGTTAGAAGAAGACAAAATGTTTACGTAAATCCAAGGTTGTAGAATATATGCAGAATGTTATATCACTTAGTAATATGTACATTCACATAGCGCCAAACTCCACACTGTAAAGGTATGCTCATAGCTCTTACATAAAGTAACAGCGGGAATGAAAGCATAACAATGGGGAAGTTTAAGAGATAAATAATTTACGAAACACTTTCGTTAAAACAGTCTACATCGGGAGCAAGGCGAAGTTCAGTTGGCCAGGTATTCCATTTTACAGAAACAGTCACAGAAAAGGAGTGGTAACCAATAGCATATGTAACAAATACATGCACTCCATATAGTCTGGTAGTCTGGCAGGTAGTGTTACAATGGTACCATTACTCAAAAACTATTCGATGCAGGTCAGTCCAATTTGGTACAATGTGAGAAACTACGTGTACCCTACCAAATTACAACTGTGTAGATCACCAAATAGCATTTCTGTATATTTACGTATTATTATTTCACTTCGCACTTTTGCTAAATATGTGGAGGGGTGCCGTTGCATATTTACGTATTCGAACACCAATGAAAATTGGTCACATGAGATTCATCAATCAATAATAAGCGTTATCTCAAAAGAAAGTAAAGACAAAATCAACATCACATTACTGTTTGGTGTATATGTTGTCGGTTGTTGGTTGGTTGATTAGGTATGACGCAAATCTGCTTCGTGCATGCATACTTGAAGAGGGATGCACATGAACATTTGTGTGCGCTTTTAAATACCATTAAAGGTATCTACTGAGGTATTATGCATATACATAAAAATAAACTTGCGTGGTATACTGTTGAAAATTGTATGTTTCACCTGTCAGTACGTGGATAATAGGAATATTCATGATATTGTCATGTGACCGATTGTCATTTGTGTTCAAGTATATGTAAATCGCTGTTACATGATAGAACAGCACCCCTCTACATATTTAACACAAGTCTGAAGTGAACTAGTTTTATTCGGAGGTCTACGAAGTTGTAATTTTGGAACTGGCTGGGTACAGGTATTACCTAACAATTTGCCAACTTTGACCTGCGTTAAGTAGTGTTTTAGTACTGGTACCAAACAGAGGTTTGTAACATTACCTGCCAGTAAAGCTAGGTACTCTATCTATTGATAATGGACGTTGCCGCATCCCACCTTCAATACCGTGTAAAAGAAAAAAGAAACTATACGAATGCGTGCCTGTTTGATTAAATGGACATAAATAGTTACCTACTCATTAATTATTGCGAAAAGTATATGAGATGAAGGTAACTCCCCCGGGGGAGGGCAAAGGTGAGGGGTGGGAGTAGGGGGTGTCATATGATGACAGGATACAATTTCTCATTATGATATCACGTGACATAAGCTCTTGGGAACTATATACCCATGCTGCATTAAAAAAAAACACGACTCATTTGCATAGCTGTTCTGAATGAGCAGTTGGATGTAACAGTCTTCACTCTCCGGTATTAATGTAAGAATTGGAAATATATAGAGCATTTATTTATGAATGTATTCATTCATTCATTCATTCATGCCCTTACAGTAGTGTTGCTGCTTCAATACAATGAGAATGCCACAACAGTTCCATTAAAACGGTGCCAGTGCATTCAAGTTAGATTCCTCAAGTTCACGTCAAAAATGCACCTCACTATAATTTAGATCACTTGCTTCAAATTTATTCTAGAATTGGAACAGTAGAATATTATAAAATTTAGAGATATATGTTATGATTGCATCAAGCCATGATGGATAATTGCACTATAATTGGTTAAGTTTAGACATCTGGGTAATTTAGTTCGCGAAGTGAAAGCGTGTATCGAAACACAGTTCTTCATGGTGCAGCCTCAGTGTACAGTCACAGTTTACGTGTTAAGAGTCCATATGTTGTGCATTGTATCTTGCACGTACGATCTCAATAAACGTGTATTTGATCAAATATGATGGTGCATTGATCATTACTGAGTAGGCCAGTGTGGATAAATGTGTCAGTCCGTGTATTAATGTCCACGTAGCCACTACCCAAGTAGACAAAGTATCGCTCACACGACAGGTGGGATATGAAGGACACCCATATACACACCCACCCACATGCACACATACATGCACACGCGCACACACATACACGCACATACATAATATAACCACAAGCATGACTATGCAAGACCAAAATTCATTAAATGTATGTTAAATGTGTATATTCGATGTGATTTAGATGCGTTGAGAGAACAGCTAGAACTACGTTTATATACAGGATATCGCGTGTATCAAAATTTAAAAAAATGCTGTCCATAATGGGGTTGTTTGGGGCGTTCTACATTCTACGTTTTGTTGTTTGAATGATAGTTTATACCCGATTTCAATATTCTTTCACTCATATCACGGCTTGTGTGTTTTGATAGAACATACTCTGCTTGTACAAGACCGGAGTTTCACCCGCTAGCTCATCAAGCCGAAGCCAAAACATGGATACCCAACTGACCCAAATCGAACACATTATTATGAGCCGCACTGTCTTTGCTTTAAGCTTTTAATGTTGAACGCCAGCTAAGGGAACAATTAGTGTCATATGTTAATGGCCTAGTATATCGTATCGGCCAGGTCGGAGATAGAACCAAAGACCTACCTTTCTCCGGAGACATTCTTGAATTCCACGAATGTCGGGCATCAGTTATATATCTTACCTTGATAATCCAAGTGGGACTTTCTTGTATTCGGCAAACTTTTTCAAGGAGGATTTCACTAGTCCAGGCGGATTTGTCATTTTTCTCAGTTCTTGTCGTCTTGTCCGCTGTCTTAAGCCGTTTCCTTGCCATTCTGTCAAAGAAATGAAGGTACCATCAACACGACAGTACGTCTTTATCTTCAACGCAATTACAGTCTAAACGCTGAGAGTGCTTCCATACATTGTACAGAGTGATCCTTGTGGTGCGTTGTTTTACATACTCAAATCAACGTTTCCACGTTGTAAACAACGCCTCTGGTCCATTTACAACCGTTAGGATAACGTTATGACACCATTGGAATAAGGAATCAATACTAACCCGACACGAGCCGCGTTGTACAATATTCTTCCTGGAACTATGAATTCCGAAATGAAGCTTCTCATATACGAGGGACCAAAGATGATTATAGTCTGTTGGTGTACTCAATTAGCCGGCCGTAGACGCATTAGTTTTCTATAATAATTACTGTCGATATCCGAATATACAGCGACTTCAAGCCAATTGATTTAGCTTCTAAAAATATTATCGTATAATCCTGCCGCGCACGCCAATGGGTGACCAATGATTGGTCCCAATTAATCTACGTATTGCAATCAGCGTAATGACAGTTGGGTCGATTCACGACAAGGGTTGGCTTATATGGACCGGGAGTGTAGGAATACTTTACACAAGGATGGTACATAATTAATATCTAGTTCTCGATCAGTGAGAATAATATAATGGTAGAATGTTGCAAACTATTGTTAGATGAAATTCGATGGTGGTGCAACCAAACTTATGGTCTCTAGCATGCTCGTGGCATATTCCTAATATTAATTTGCTATAAATGAAATATTGCCAATGATCAACCGTCAGACTTGTAATTGCAAGGTAAACACTCACTTTGATAGTACCTACTCTTGGTGTCAGATATCGTCGTCGACAAAATTATTCGTTTATATGATTCTTTCATAGTACACTGTGCAAAGCTTGTGCTATATCCGTGGGAAAGTGACTTAACTTACTTTGAATATTTCTCGTGGTCATCCAACAGTGAGCTCCCAAAGGTACCTAGTATAATGTGCTGGTAATGCGAATGCCACCGACAGATTACGTTGTATACTCCGGTTCCCTATGGGTTTGAAAAGGTCAATTGATAGCTATGACGCTGCTCCATTGACATTGCTAGCGCAACGCACATGGTGTAGCATAGATAGCGAGCATTGTAATTAAATGTTAGTAACGAAGCCCTGCATAATAAGGTAAGTAGTAGTTAAACACATGTAGATATTGCTACTTGACGACATCTATATTAGTTTTTAGACAGAATGATACTCTAGCTTCCATATTAAAGCAAATCTAAATACACATTTGAATATATTACATATATTGTGTGTGTGTGTGTATGTGTGTGTATGTGTGTGTGTGTGTGTGTGTGTGTGTGGGTGTGTGTGTGTGTGTGTGTGTGTGTGTGTGTGTGTGTGTGAACAATGTTGTTTGCTTTAAAATGCATTTTTAATGTATAGTCAAACATTTCATGGATTGCACCGGCATAGTACACGACATCTCACGTAAACATATTACGACGTGTCAGTTTGTGTCAGTTTATGGGCAACATACAAAGCCCGCAGCGGTCTTAGTGTTGCAGTAAACATGCGAGCACGGGTTGATACTACTGGCAAATCAAGGACGATAACTGATTTACCACAGTGGAGACAGGGCATTCTAGCATGACCGCGTTTGAAATGCGTTTGAAATTAGTACTAGCGTGAATTTAATTCATAATGCACATTTTGTTTAATAATATAGTATTATAAATCTAATATTAAATAAGAGATAATAACCCTACCGTAAATAATATTATCTTTCCTCCCGCAACAGCAAGAAACTAGGCCGCATTACAAGATACATGTACAGCAGTTTACGTCAATCATGTATCTGCATTACAAGATACAGCAGCTTCCGTCAGTCATGTATCTATATTACAAGATACAGCAGCTTCCGTCAGTCATGTATCTGTATTGCAAGATACAGCAGCTTCCGTCAGTCATGTATCTGTATTACACGATACAGCAGCTTTCGTCAGTCATGTATCTGCATTACAAGATACAGCAGCTTCCGTCAGTCATGTATCTGTATTACAAGATACAGCAGCTTCCGTCAGTCATGTATCTGTATTACAAGATACAGCAGCTTTCGTCAGTCATGTATCTGCATTACAAGATCCAGCAGCTTCCGTCAGTCATGTATCTGCATTACAAGATGCAGCAGCTTCCGTCAGTCATGTATCTGCATTACAAAATGCAGCAGCTTCCGTCAGTCATGTATCTGTATTACAATACACAGCAGCTTCCGTCAGTCATGTATCTGCATTACAAGATCCAGCAGCTTCCGTTAGTCATGTATCTGTATTACAAGATACAGCAGCTTCCGTCAGTCATGTATCTGCATTACAATATACAGCAGCTTCCGTCAGTCATGTATCTGTATTACAAGATACAGCAGCTTCCGTCAGTCATGTATCTAACCCGGACAATGTGTATAACAATGTGTGCATTGTTGAACCGGTCGTCCAGCTCTTCTTGTTGAAATCCATCATTAGATGAGCAGCGTAATATCCGTGGTGTTTCCTGATTGCAAGTTCTTCTTGGAATAAATTACATATTAATCCACGTACCATGACGGGATCATCATTGTGTTAGGAAATTACAGTAATACGTCAATCGTTGAGGCATTGTTAAATCAAGCTGTTTCATATCAGCGGTGTACGTTATATAAAGAAAATTACTTCCGTTTGTGTTATTCGGTGTGATGGAAATATTCTATTAAAACACGCGATATTCCACGACAATCACGTCGGACGGCCATGTTGTTTTTTTGTATACAGTCTCATGGTTGTCGCGAACGTATTCAAGGGTATATGCGTGTGCACGTACTTCCGGATGAACGTCTACCCTTCCATGTATGCGCATGATGCGTCACCAGGATGTAATGTAAGCATGTAAATAACGAATGCATGAGAGTAAATTGAATATTTTCAGTTTCTGTTTGATCTTATTCCGTGGTATATTTTGTATTGTAATGTCATAGTGGAAATGAAAACTTGAATAAGTATGGCACATTTAGTGTAGGCAATGATACTCTAGCGAAGTAGATTGACGTTCATAAAGTGTTTAAATATAGCTTGATGAGATTCGCAGCTCCTGTGTGTTACAACATTTCCAAGACACAATATGTGTTTTGGGCAAGGTTTAGATAAATAATCAGGCCCCGATATTACGAAAGTTACGTGTTTTGGTATGATTTTATGCTCAACAGATCCCCATATACAATTTGAGTTTGACCATGAAATGGTACTAAAAAGATTTCGTAATCCCGATACGAGATCTAGATGTTCACTGAATCTAAGTTAACATTAATGCTCAATAGTCAATATACAATTATCGAGTAGTACTGCATACCTTGATATTTAATACTGTAAATCATGAAATGTACGCGATAGTCGCGTTAATAAGGTGCACGCGTCCATTTAATACTTTATAGTAATTATTTTCCATTGTACCCAGGTCTGAACCGACCTCAGCATCTACATGTATCTTTCAACTTTCATGCTATCAATATATGTGTCTTCTTTAGTGCATAAATGCGACTACTTATCTAATTAATGCAAATCCCATTCTCTCATAAACTCTAATGGTAATCGCCAATCCGGATGTGACGTCACATAAAACACACCTTAACTTTAATTTGTTCCAGAAGCATTGTTCCAGATACACGTAGACTCCCTTAGTCACATTTCATAATTGGAATTTCTTTATTATTAAAAAAAGAAATGTATATGCCAATCCTCGAAATGTATCTAGATATTATTCATCGAAAGGACATTATGTTTTTGGCAAACAGTGTCTATTTTATGTAAGCTTCGATATATATGCTGAATATTTACGTTCAGCTAAATTTGACATGGTAAGTTCTAATCAAATTATTATTGATACACTACAGTCGCAACCTCTGCTGATTTCACATATGGGTAAATTGATTTGGGCCAAGTGTGTATTCATACTAATAAATTTACAACAAAGTTATTTCTGTAAAAGGTTACCATAGCTAAGCGCCCGTTAAATCACAACACAGACCGTATTATAATTAGATTCAGACACACTCATCACCACACTTAGTGTATTAGTCAACTCGTTTTGAAATTGAGTACAAATGCTCCAACAGTTTGCAGTACTATGCTTATAATAATAATAATAATATTATAATTATTATAATACTTGATTAATAATACTAATATCAATAATAATAATAAGTATAATAATTGAACAATACTAGTACTACTACTACTACTACTACTACTACTACTACTACTACTACTACTACTATTACTATTACTACTACTACTACTACTAATAATAATAATAACATTATTATTATTATTAACAATGTAAATGATTGACAGAACCTATACTAGAAACACGGGTAGTGTTGATTATGCTGACGAACACGGTTTATTCTGTTGAAGTGTTCTTGTTATATGGGATTGTTTGGGTGTTTGACCAATACATCTCCCCACACCTATACATTAGACATCCGTTTAACTGGACCCTATCTAGTTTCTCGAGCTGCCTTCCCCCGGCTTCTGACGCATTTCACAGTCCACACGTAGATTAACGTGTACATCGCTGGCTATTAAATGCTGTAGACCATTGGCTTTCCTGTACCAACCGGCGTAACTCTAATAAAGTAACATTAACTCCAATGTGCACGTACGTAGTCTATGACTAAGGTTGGAGCTACTACGATTAATTCCTTTGAGTTACGTCTGCGTATCATGAAAGGGTCGTACCAGTACTCGTGGCGTAAATCAATGTCCTGCTTAATAAAAGCATGGCGTACGCCAATAATTCCGCCCGGACTACAGTACGACCTATTCATGAAACACAGACCTGACCTACGTCCGTCTACAACTAGCAGATCATTTTCGTTCAAAGCATGTCTGGAGTTTAAATCTACACTTCCTGAGTGGAATTGATGATCCTCATAGAAGAGGTAGTCTTGGTGCAGTTGTATGGATTCCATGCCTACAAGCATCGTTGGAAGTCGATGATTTCTACCTCACAGAACCTGTTTGCTTATGGTTCCGGTTTATTAGAAAAGAAGATCCATGTCGTGTCTTATTGACCAACACATGCTCGTGGCGTGTGGGAAAACGCTTTTTATTCCAAACATAAGCAAGTCATAAATATTTGCTGCGGTCGTTAGCGATGGTCGTGCTTTATGTGCAACATTTCTTAGATTCTTGTGAGGGTATCCACATTAGATGTTCAAAGTTTCAGGTAGCATTATTTAACAAGAAACTACTGTATTTTAAATGTCAAAATAGAATACCAAGACGGAAAAAATCACAAACAATGCAAATCATATTGATATACTTACTTAAATACTCTAAACCCTCATCAAGCCCCAGTAGTACACATCTAGACACGAAAATAATGTTGTGAATTTTGCTTCTCAGTATCCAGTAAATATTGCATAACGTGACCGGGGTCATCACACTGTTCTTGCGACCAAGAGGTGGCGATAATCAGCACAGTGACTACATCCGGTTCCGTCGTTCTCCGGAAATATCGCGGTAAAAAGTGAAAACTCTGTGGTAGAACAACTTATTAGCTGTCTATTACATTTCGACGCACAGCGCCATAAGTTAGATCTTCCCTCTCAAGATCGATATAAGGCCACTCCGTGGTCGGATTATGTTCAAAACTAAGGACGTCATGGGTATTAAGGGAATGTTCAGGGTCTGTGACACCCACTAACGCTTATTCTGTTCTAGCTTCGATGATGCTTTGAAAATACCATACACATGAACAGAGGTGCTATGGACAGTCCGCGGTAATTGGTAGATGGAGAAAGTCACAGAGGTAGTGTCAAGAAGAGGTTTGAGCTTGTTATTTGGAAAATATCAGCGAGAGGAGAGGTAATCAAGAGCAGCGGGTAAATGTCAGCGAGAGGAGTGGCAATCAAGAGCATGAGGTAAATATGAGAGATAGGAGTGGCCATCAAGAGCATGAGGTAAATATGAGAGATAGGAGTGGCAATCAAGAGCATCAGATAAATGTTCTCATATTATAGTTTTATTATTATAGTTATAGTATTGATCTGTCTCCCTCTATATGGAGATTAATTGTATGCTAACTGAGAATCATATTGACGGGGGCTGTCTAATGTATTAGTGGTCGTAAGCGGTGTACTTAAATGACAATTAAAATGTTATTATTATCTTTTTATACCCTTACTGTTTGATTTATATTACACCATTTCCATGTATTATATTGCTCTCTTGTTTAAATGTTCAATTCCAATTTTATAAATATATTTGATGACTGTCGATCATGATAAGAATATGACACATTGATTGATTGATTGATTGAATCAGTGTTTTTAGTCGCAGCGGGGAATATTTCACCCATACGCGACGACTATATTAAATTAATATAGCTATATTCTTTGACATGCAATGCAATACAATAACGATATTATTTGACATGTAATACAATATAAAACAATGCATGGAAAACCATGCCAACACTACGGTAAAATATGTGTATAAGTGGGGGTGTAGAACATAGATACAGGAGACTGATGAGACAATGTGTAATTGTCGAATTTCCTTTAAACATGATAAAATAAGGTGCCCAGGAACCTGGGTGAATAAATGTTTGAGAATTAGGCGAAGAATAAATCTCGGCACGTTGTTGTAAAATCCACACAATCAAACAAGATATGCCTGACCGTGAGGTCCTCGTCACATACAACACACCGAGGTCTATCCTCGCCCTATGAATGAGTACAAAGTATGTCCTGTGCGGCATCGTAGCAGGACGGTTTCGTCCTGACGACAATATACACCCGACAAGGGAGTGAAACCAATTATGGGCTGAAAATGATGCAATTTATTATGGACTTCGCCGTCCCATTTGGTTTGACGTAGCGATTTAATATACGAATTGATGTTGTGTTTAGAATCGTTATATAGAATGAGCATTGATGTTATATTAACAAATAACATCGAAATATGATCGTTTGATCTCACACCAAAGATTTAGTAATTTTTGCTTGACAGAAATTCACTGCCAAGTATATAACGTAATGCCAAGGGTGGAAATCAAATGATTTGATTAGACCCCAACCAATAATAAATGTATGTATGGTCCATGTTAACGTTTCAGCTACAATTAGCAGTGCATTAATTACTGCTTTATAAATATCCATGTTTAGGTGAAGTTTATTGCTAGTTATACTCGATGGTAGCTATGGGGCTGTCACCTCAGATTCATAGCGATTTACAGCTACAACATTCTGATAAGCGGTTCTTCATGTATGACCCGCAATTGCAGACTTCTGAGTATGTTCTTCCAAGTTAATCGGCAGTTGCCTCATTTTGCAGTTGCGGCTCTTCAAAATGACATACATCTATATAGCTTTTAAGTTGTGAGCATTTATTCAGCGAAGCCATACAACTAACCCTTCTGATCTGATGATCAGGCCCAGATTTGTCGAAACAAACTTGAGTTATGGATTTTACTCTTTACTCAGCTGATATTTCTCCCATTGACTGATCAGTGCTCTAACTTGAGTATAGATTCAAATCCAGCTGAGATTTTACTCAAGATACAGCACTTAGTCAATGGGTGAAATCTCAGCTGAGCTAAATCTCAAGCTCAAGTTTGTTTCGTGACATCGGGACCTGGTCTCGAGATTACGAAACTCTTTCAGTACTATTTAATGCGCAAGCTCAAATTTTATATGGGCATTTGTGAACAAAACTTTGAGTTGAGCGCGAAATCGTACTCAGAAAAGTGTCTTAATCTCTGGGCCTGCTATTCGACAGCAACCATCAGTCACATCCGTTTTGTAGATGTCCTTTACAAAGAACCTCATCGATCAGATGTAATATTCTGATTAGCGGTTTTACGCCAACGATCTTTATGATGCAGCAAATAAACTTAAGATCAGTTCCTTGCCTAAAACCTGCAGCCAAACACGTCCTGGTTAATTATGAATCTCTTCTTTTCCGAGGATGTAATTCTATGCGTGTGAAGAGGTTATTCCTTGGCAGCTAGTTGTAATTTGCAATTAGCTGATCGCAATGGTCGTGATGACCAGAGGAGCAATGTCTACGTCATACTTGACCAGCAATACGTACGTGAATCGTGCCGGACGTGTTCGTTCAATAGTCATGAAGATATTAGTAAGATAAACGTTATAATATAACACGCGAATCTCAGTCGGTGCTGCTCATGCATTTATTTTGTTTATTTTCAAAAAGGTGGTCTTCTATTTATTATTCCTAACCAAACAACAACAAAAGTAGTTATTAATGTTACTTGTTGCTGCACAAATGCTCTACGTAATTATTCCACACGCCCAAGAACAGTCAAAAGGCATGTCGACATTCTGAAATACTAGTATCTCCCTTTGACATATTAATTAAAAGCATGCGAATTCAGAATATAATTATAATAGCGCGTACACACTTGTTCAATAGCGGAAAGCATGAACATGAACACTAATTCATCTAATTGTAATATTTAGAAAAATATGTAGACATTGAGGCTACAATATTGGGATATATATTATTGGTTTATGATGGAGACTATCTGCACTGACTCGCCGGGGCATTCTTCGGACAATAATAATGAAACACTTTTAAATAGTATGGGCAGTCTCTTTCATAAACATTTGGAAACTGAATCATTAGCCAGGTTGATATGCAAAGCTGGGCCTCTATAGGGGAAAAGCCGTGTTCATGTAGGGGTTATTGTTTTACTATATGTGTATACTTAATGTCTTGATGGGATATATGATGCACATTACCAATGGCTCTCTGATAATGGAAACTCGTAATCTTCCCATCATCCGCATTCTACATTGATTGGTACCAAGGGTAATTTATTTAGATATTTGCATAAACTCTCCTGTGTGGGTTGCTGATCGTATCTAGAGCAATAATTAACCTTCTGCGTCTGGAAATCACGTCGGTCCTTTGTATTAGGTACGTGTACTCTGTGAGTTTGTGGAAATGATAGCAATGCGAAATGTTAATGAGATATGATATACTAGTACTTTACATTAGTTAAAAAAAACTCTAATTAAATGGTATTTTATTTCATCTCTTTCTATAAATGTTTCATTAAATGTATTTCTTTTTATTTTACATTAATTAATTAATTATGAGAAAGTTCAATCAAAGTCTACCAAAAATTTAAAATAAAACGAGTTAACAGAACAGGACAGCACGCAACCTTAATCACTAAGGCCGAGATATGAGGTACATATATATAAAAGGAACATGACAATCGCGGACAGGGATTTGCTAGGAAGTTTTTCTGATAGATTTATGTTGAAAATGCATTGTTGTCTGTGTACTGTGTATAATGGGGGCCGCGTCTATTGACTATACGTTAAATGTTAATGATTAATGACTACATATTTCTGACAACAAACTCAAACCGCGCTCTGTTGCACTAAGTAATTGTAAAATGAAAACTACATGTATTTTTCTTAATTTAGGCACTAACCCATAACAATGTTGAATAATGACTATGTTTAACACATGTTTGTTGCCCCCCCCCCACCCCACCACCACCACCACACACACACGCAAATGAACAGCATACGCATGCGCCAACTAGCAGCACGTGATGTGTCGTATTTTCCCGTCGACTAACAACCAGCTTAGTAATTCCATAGAAGAGATTCATTTTCATTTAACAGTCGATTTAAACAAAACAGACTCGGTCCGGTCACAGCTAGAATCCCAGGAGACCGGAAACACGCTACTTCCCAGACGCTAGCCATTCATTCCGAGTTCTTGGAAGAAAGGTACCCACATGTTAGTGTAACAATGTCAGTGGTAGACTGTCAGGGTGCAGCAGAAAGCGGTAGTGGCCCGGGTGGGGATCTGCACCCCCTGTCTTATAACCAATTAACCGGAATAATTAGAAGGGTGACATTTCCAGGAACTAAATCAAAATATATGTATAACGCATTTTATGACAGGTGGGTGAAGGTAGTGTGAAATTAGAAATTGCACGTTCGCAGAAAATCAAAATTCAGGCTGATCATGACTCAAAGTAAGTATGGGGATCATGATGAATATCGATTGTCAAATAGCAAACTGAAGTATCTTCGCGAATGTCCAGTGTATAATGTAACACTAACTTTAGTCAGCTCAGCACATTCATTCTATCATATAATCACATTATTGCAACTTATTAATCCATATACAAATTCAATATGCATACTGTATCTATGGAAGTTAATACTGTCCAATTCTAATAGATGTTATGTAACTGTACGTGTATTGTATATACACACCTCCTGCACTGTTCACTAGATAGAGTAGTGATACCTTACAATCAATGGTTGTCAACATTTAGAAACTGAATACCATCCGAACGCAATTAGAGTGTAAATGTGTGTCTATTTTCACGTATAATTTTGGACTATAAATTTAAGAATTCAGAACCATCGTCTCAAGTTAGATTAGAAAAGTGGTATAAAAATAAGCTTTACAGCTTGATTACCAATCCTTGTTCATTTTCTTTTGAATAAAAATGTGTTTAAACCAATTGGATACCAACATATATTCTACGCTAATTTTAGACCTCTTCATTGTACAAAATAATACAATTCTACGTTTATCTTAGATAATGAGCCAGTAGATGCTTATTCTTATCGTTCTGTCGGAAATGATTTATTTTTCCCTGGTGGCTAAGTACAACAAGAGCTGTGTAAATATTTCCCATTTCAAAATACAACAAACACGCAATAAATCGCACGGATATGACTTCACATATGGTAAATGCATAAAAATCAACTATTGTCATTATAACTTTTTGGCAGACAACAATGTTGTGTTGTGTTACCCCTCCCCTCTGGCGAAATAAGACCCCCAGGGAAATATGCTCGTTAACGGAAACTTGTCCGGTTTAATATAGGATGAAAAGTACAGAACGGGTCAACGTACGCTATTACGTGACCAAATGGAATAATTTGGCAGAGAAGCAATATGTACTAATTTGTCACGACCATGATCGTATTTCAGTTTCATATCTGAATGGATATATTTTGAATCGGCAAGTACGGCGCAATAGCGGCATCAATAATATACTAATGGCAACCACTATATGATAATTCCCCTTGTTCCGGTATATAAGCCAACAGGTGGATGAAAGATGCTGTCAAATAGCCACAATTTGCAGGTAAGTCTTATAGTATTGTTATGTGTGTGTACCATCGACTAGTACACACATTTGTATGGAAATGATGCATGTGCACGTGTTTTTGTCAATAGCATAATTGAATATGTTGCTGAATAAGTTTCATATAATGTACAGAAATAGTGTTAATTGGTAGGTCACTAAATTCATACACCTACACGCATGCATAAACAGTATAATTGAGTTCTAATATATGACTGAGAGTACACTTGTCAGCCTAATGTGTATTGCTTAGATAGAACTAATGACTAAACTTATCCATATCAAAATAATGTAAAAAGTATAACTCGATGATATAAAGGACTACACTACTGTACAATAGTAGGCCTATTATATTTACTGAAATATAGGTACACTGTATATGGTTTAACTCGGGTATGAAGTAGGCACAAATATGCGTGTACACACATACTAGAATATTAATTGCAGAGGTTAGCAACATTATATAAATAGCAAAACGAACAGTTGAGCAAAATACACCTGCTTGTATTTTTGTAGAATCCAGCCTTGCATTTCACGAAAGGGTCGTACTATAATCCGAGCGTAAATCAGTGCGTGCGCCGTGATTTTACTATAACAGGAAATAATGTAAACCTAGATATACGTCCGAACTACATGTGCGACCATTTTGTGAAACGCAGACCTGTTGATTGTGCAGGTGGGTATATCTGTTGCACTTTATGTTTACCTCGGAACACTTGCTTGTTTGGGCTTTAGAACTATTTTCAAGATTACTTCACGGCTGTCGGTTTACGTTAGGAAGAAACCTACAACACATGTAGAGCTGAGTGTTATAAACCTGCGTGCGCCGACTGGTACTAACGAACCAAGGAGAATGTCTGCATTGTGCGTACAGCAACTGGTATCATGATCACTTCGGAAACCTCCGCGAGCATTGATTCCTGGAGGTCTTAAGCCCAATGATTTACCACCGTGCTACCTCATTAACCACTGTTCTGATTGTAACCATCTGCCAAACAAACACTATACTTTTATACTCGGAAATATGCCTTGCATAAAATCATGCATGATCAGATTACTTGTATCGCATGTCATGGATTAACCCTTTCGAATTCCGCTATTACGTATGCAATGGTCTTGTCATTAAATGCTCAGAAGATGGGTTGATAAAGGAAAGAACATTCCAGAACTCTCTGGAAATATATTATGGTTCAGACCTAATAATATCCCTCAACCTTCATAGTTTTACATGCTTTGGCAATTCAAGGACAACCATGAGAATGGGTCCGTCACGTGATAAACAGGATAATGAGTATTAGCATGAGGATTCTGCCAAGTATTAGATGTAAGTCCGAGAATTACACTTCTAAAATACTGGATGCCTTCATACCAGTGTATTACCCCAAGGGTGTTCATCACAATAGCTCTACGTATAATTAAGATATATACTTTTGAGTACATGTACATATTTGTGAAGATGTGATGACGGCCATATAACATATAGCATGACTGATGATATGTGAACGACGTAGGAACTCTTGGCGACAGTCAGCGGCTATTAGTTTAGATACACGCAAGTATGTTCCGATAGTTCACCAACGGTGCCATTATATGGCCGTAGTGTTAGTCCTTTAAGCCACCCATTATGTCCATAGTGTCTCTGGCCTCACATGGCTCGACCGTTGTTTCAGACCACAGTGCAGGCTTTCTGTTCTTATCAAGAAAACACATTTATATATTAATTAAAATATTTGTGAAACTTAGTCACAGATTTACCGGGATTTCATCTAGCGGTCAATATCCTGACGATGACAGTTCGTGTGAATATATGCCGCCATCAATCAACAATGCTATATGCCATTAAATAGACGTCATAGCACACGCCATCACCGTCGATTAAAATGAGTGTCCTTAATCGGATTTCAATGATAACCTTGTTGTACGTACAGTAAACGATGCGTGCCTTAGACCATTAGTACCTAGGATAAAGTACAGAAGTGTTTAATGGTAACTACCGTTATCCATCCCGTGAATTGGTTATCAATAGCTGTTGTTGCGTTCATTTCAGGCTTACGATGCCACACACACGTTACATACTGAGAACTCAGAGCAATAACAGGTTCCCCCGCTGAAAGACTGACTTGAGTGAATTCTATACAAATAGCGTCACTCTTTTACAGGTACCACGGTGTCGTCTGCACGTTCTGAAAAGAGAATACCCATTGCTCGTCACACAAGGAACTTTGCACAGAGGGTATATTGTGTATCGGGATGATCTTATTGGAGGGTAGTATCTATCGCGATGAGTTTAACTCCGTGAACTCTGCTTGGAATTCATAGGGCCCCCTCAAGATTCCCCATGTGTGATTTCTGTCATTCAAAGGAATAGTGTCTAAATCTACCATCCGTACTGGAAGTGTTTTTAATCAAAGAAGGAATTAACAACCAAGTTTGAATGGCAAAGAAAATGTTTAAGACGGTGACTAAGTCCATCGTACGGAAGAATGACAATTCTACGTGGGAAAACCCCTCGTTATTCTGGATTCTCAAGGTGAGATGTCTGACGTATTGATGTTTTGTTATACTCGTTATGGCAAATAAAGTCATGTCCAATGTGTATACTTTTAGAAGTTAAAATTAAATTAGTTTTTGCATGAACTATGATTAATGTGAATAGACACAGATTACAAGACTATTTTTAATATCGATCTGCACATATATTTATGTTTTTAATTTAGCTCAGGATACTGGCATTTTTCATTTAATCAAATTTAATATTAGTTTTCTAAGTCGCAGTTCTGATGTAGTCTGTGTGGTGAGTCAAGGTCATGCTCAAGATCACGTGACACCAGCGTAGTATTTACATGAATCTTGACAGACTTGACCTTCACAATCATATCTTCAGTTAGCACAGTGAAATCATATCACACACTCTTCACTCGTTGTGTGCATGCAAATACGTGTAGTTCTGACCATACTAGCATAATCAATACAAGCATAGAATATTATATCACTAAATCAGTAATCACTATTGCATAGATGTTAATTTATCGTTAGTGGTCGTGTGTATATAAATTACACTAGCTGAATTCAGTCATAGCTTTAATTATGTATAATTCCATTTGCATGTATCCATTCTCCATTGTTGAGTTTACGTACATATATCTTGTATTCGATTACATGCTTCCGTTTAATGAAGTTAATGCATTTTATGTTTAATTTTGTAATTAAATATTTAAAATTATTACACTACCGGTGAGATATCACCCATGTACTACTTTCGCTATTTTTAGCTGGTATCTCGTCTGAGCCATAATTTATCAGGATATATGTCTGAACAAATGACGTCAAATCGTATGTCGTCAAGATATTAATTTTCTTACATGTTTGTTGTATTCGTCGTCGATATATCTGGATACATCTCGTAATACTGTGCATACAGTGTTAGAACACAGGTTTATTCGTCATCAGATGTTGATCAGCCAGACACATGTGTGTATGTGCAAAGACAGTGTATCGGAGTTATCTCAATTTGGTCATACTAACACTGCAATGTTCAAGTTTTAAAAGACTTGATGAACACTATATACCACACTTTATTGTTGTTAAAACAAGTTTGAATTCACCATTCCGTGATGATTTAAAAGTCGTATTTCCGTTGAATCCAAGGGAATAGGTATTTGTGAATATGCAATGAAACGTGCGACAAGCTGTCTAGCCTTTGTACTCAATTCATAGTCTAAACGAACTGCAATAAAGTTAATCAGCTGGTCATTTGCATGTCAGGGCTGGTAGTGTAATACATACAATACGAAACTCGCTTCCGTGTGATACCATTTTAATGAAATTCGTGAGTAGTTTTGGTATTACACGGAAGCTCGTTTAGTATTATCTATATATTCAACCTAAACCTATTGCTGAAATCCTAATAATCAGACATACATTTGACGAAAGGGTCGTACCTGCACTCCGGGCGTAAGTTGAGGTTTACGTCACTTCCTGCTATAGTAAAAACATGGCGTACTCTTACGCCCGGACTGCAGCTCGACCTTTTCGTGAATTGTAGGCCAGCCCATGAGATTGGTAAAATGAATATACGAGTAAGTGACATTGAGCCTCGACTTTCGTGGTACTTTGTTCTAATCTTTAGTCGTCCCTCACATTTATCTCTGCTATATGTTGACTAAGTAATCCTGAAGATGGTTTACAGCATAGCTCCGACAGATGTTGCACGTACGCATTCTGAAATAATATGCTAAAAACATAATTACATTATGATGGAGTTATTACATTTCAAGGTAAAATCCACAAATATCTATTGAGCTATCTGTCAATGTGTAAATTAATAACCAATAATATAATTCCCGCCATTAATTGAATATTGAATTGTCTGATGAGGTAAAGTAATAACCAGGGCATAATATATGAAAATGGGTAGCAAAATAACAAAGACAAAACGAAAGTCTTAAGTAATCTAAACTACTGGAATAGCCATTAGCAGCATGGTCTGCCTGATATTGTATGACTATCAATTTGTCTATATATTATATCTACCAATCTATCTATTTATCTATTAATCTATTTATCAAGCTACTAGTATTCATCTATACAATCATCCATCTATTCATACATATATCCATACACACACGCATACATATATATATATATATATATAATATATATA
>JAUTBT010029329.1:0-19161 GCA_032361225.1 Lepetodrilus schrolli
GGTAAGTATTTAACAGACTGCTGATAGCTCCACCTTTACCAACATGGATCTGATCCACCTACGCTCTACCAACAGTCGTAGCATTCCAACAAATATGCTGTACCAGATAGATTATATTTACAGTTTCATTGGTGGCCTCCAATGAGAAAAATGAAATACCTAGATTTATCCGTCCTTAATCACATGAGCTGTCCACCAATCGTCCTGCGAAGCTCACGGTCAAGCACATCTTGCTTGACTGTGTGGACTTTTCACGAGGCACGCGTACTACACGAGGCACGCGTACTACCTCGAAACCAGTGCTCAATACCCAGGTGCACAACCCACAATCTCGTCTTTACAATCAATTGTACACCTATCATAAGATGGGAGTGGTTATCACCACCCTCAACTTACCATAGGTTAATGGTGGCTTACAGCTCTGGATCAGTCAGTTAGTCTGCTACTAAACAATACTACATAATACTTCAAATTCCATCCCGGGAGCCCGGTATCAATAATCGCAAAAGTTACCTTTCTGACGCAATATTGATACTACTACTAGTAAATTAGTAATAGCCAACATGCCAGCATGGATTTAAGACTCCATGACACCGTACTAAGGAATTATAGGGCGAGTGGTAGCACAGTGGTAGCACAGTGGTAGAACATTGGAATTCGGAGCCAAAGGTTCCAGGTTCAAATCTGACCCTGGGGGCTCGGTATCAGTGTTCGATATTGATAGGATGCGCAGTCTGTAGAGTGGCAATGCAGTTATCATCCTTGGTTTGTCAGTACCAGCATCACAGGTTTACTGCAACATTCAGCACTACGGAAGTTGCAGGCTTCCTCCTGCCCTAAACTGACAAGTCGTGATATAAGTGAAAGAATCTTGAAAGCAGCTCTAAAGCCCAATTTAAAAGAAAAACATGATGTAAAAGTAAATTAAATTGTGAACAAATAGAAACACTTCATTCCGACAGTTTTACTTACATATATACAAACATGCAGAGCAGTTATTTGGCTGATGGTGCCAGATAGTCTTCAAGTTCCTGGAAGTGTCGTTTTGTGGCTACTACCTCCAGTGTCAGCTGGTCCATGCCTTTGTGCAACTTTCCATTGGAACGGATCTGAACATTTCCGAAGTTTGCCTGAAAAATAGACAGCATGTAATTTGTGCTTCAGGTAGGAAAATGAGCAAATGGAAATTGAAATATACTATTGTCAAAAATTAAGGGAACGCATAATTTTAACGCATTTTTTCATTCAAAGAGAGGCAACTTATACTAATGCACATGCATTTTCTTGCATGTATTGTAAATTTAATGACAATTACTTGACATATACTACTTTATGTGTCCACATTTGAAAGTAATATTAGCATATCAATATCATCGTTTCCTTCAATTCTGACGGTAGTATAGTTCGGCTTGAGGAAAATAGGAATTGAATAGGAAAGTTTTAAGCTACTATCTAAAGTGATTGAATGAGCTAGCAAATGTTAGATAGTCCGGCAGAGAGTTCCACTTGTGTAGGACTATAGGTGCTGTTTAGACAAGCTAGAAGTACCATTACTTCTATATCTACATGCTGACCTCACTCACTCATTCACTCATGCACTCGCTCATCTCAGTGTTTGGTCTCACCAGTTGCAACGTCGCTAGAAACAGTCTGCAGATTTCATATTCTGGTTTCCCTGAAGCGATCTTCTTGAATGCAATTGGCCCACGTTGTCCCACGCTGTCGAGAACCGCACTCCCGTATTTGTGGATGTCGAAAGGGTCGTGCTGCTCCTCCTGGCGGAGTTTGGGGATTATTTTGTCCTCCCACTCAGCCACACGCTTAGATAGTTCCGTGATCTGGGCGTATTCCTGCGCACTTGCCATGAATGCTTCCTGGTAAAAAACAAGTTCGCGTTAACAGATTTAGTTATTCTGAAGTAATTCTGAAGTTCACCGTTAACAGATTTAGTTATTCTGAAGTTATTCTGAAGTTCACCATTAACAGATTATGTTATTCTGAAGTTTGTTTATGAATCTGGTTTCAGTTGTGAATTTTCTGCGAGGTGAGATGATTTGAGTTACCATTGGTAACTACAATATTGGTTACAGTTGACGTTGGTTACAATGTTGTCTGTGGATGCTGGCAGCAGACTTACCACGTGTTTTCGGACCAAGATCTCGTAACTGCTGCAAAGACTGTCGTCATCAAACATGCTGTCATCTGTAATTAAAGACAATAGTTTTATTTATACAACATACTGTAAAAGACTTATATTTCGCGCAGACTCATATTACGCGCTATACACGCAAAAACAATTTGCGCGAAATTATAGTCCTCGCGATACATGAAGCCCTAAGTTTACTTATTGAAGCGTACGTATTAATGTACGATGTAATTAATACTAATGAATGAAAAACACAACATAGAAGATACGATTGAATTATTTAATTAAACGATGTTATTAAATTAAAAAGTAATCGCTGGTGAGCAAGTTATAGTAGTACTTTTGTTCATTATGTGAGTGAATATTTTTTTCCCCAATTTATTTTGGTTGCAAATGCATGTAATTTAATTCCTGTGAATATGTCAATTATAGAATTTGCGCGAAATTTGCGTCCACGAAATATAAGTCTTTTACAGTACTAGAATCATTAGACAGGCAGTTACCATGGTAGAGTTTTCAGGATCAATTGTTGTTTTGTCGTTGTTTTTCACAACAGATTCCCTGTCTTATGTTGTAGAATCGGCGTAGGAAGACAGTGGAGGCAAGACTGACGGACAAGAAGAACAAGGTTCTCCGCAAGCATCCGCTGTCGGTCGTCGTTGAAGTTATCATTCGAGGTGGGTCTGCACGAATAATTTCATTTCAAACTGTATCTCACCTGAGGTGCGTCCAGGCTGCACTACAATCACTGCACTACGCTACTTTTCAACATAGTAGTGGCTGGCTGAACAGGTTAGTAGGAAAATAGTAGGAAATCGGTTTGCTCATGCATCCAGTCCATTCGCTTAATGCTTTGGGTTTTCCTACATTTTTCTACAAAACCCTACGGGGTCCAGAAAAGTAGTACTACATAGTACTACATAGTACTACATAGTACTACATAGCAATACATAGCATAGTAATACATAGTACTACATATGCTGGCTGAGCACTATATGGTACCTGTAGAGATAAGTAGTGCAGCCTGAATACACCCCTGTGTCACTCAGGAGGTCATAGTTCAGAGGTCAGACATTAATGAAGCACATCAGACTCCAAAACTGAGAGGTCATCAATTCTTTTCTCCAGAATATCTTCTTTTCTGTACCTTCTTTTCTAGTCAGTATTCTATTTTTGTTAGTGTATAATGTCAGTATATCAGTTTATGTAGTTACAATCTGAAATAATGTGTTCTATATTTTATACACCCAGTTTTCTTTCCTTTTCTTACCACTCTAATATACTGCAAATATCTACATCAAATTTCCATAGAGTGTAATAAAGTCTTTATCTTATTTTGTTATTTCCATATGCCCATCTGCACTAGCTGTGATTTGTAGATGTTTCTGTAACACCTCGAACATGTGGCCTACACCCCCACCTGCCACCTCCCGATCCACAGTAAACCATACCCCACACCGATCCACCCTGTCACCTCACCTGCTCACTCGTCGCAAATGGGTGAAAGATTCCCGCAGCGACGTTATCCATAATCACTCACCTGCTCACTCCAAGGTGTATGTAGCAGTAAACCCTACCCCCCACCCCCGATCCACAGTAAACCTTACCCCACCCCTCATCCACAGTAAACCCTACCGCACCCCACCCCCATCCACACCCGACCAACCTATTCCAGGCTGTATGTAGTAGCCAGGTTGTTGTGTGTAACCAGAATCTGCTCTCAATGTAAAATAGCTCAGACTAACACATTTTAAAATCTTTACATGCATGTTCTCCCCAATAATATCGCCCTGGCCCCCGTTCCACAGAACAATCGTAGCGCTACGAGTGTCGTAACTCCTGTACGTTAGAATTGAGTTGCTAATGAGTTACGACTCTCGTAGCGCTACGATTGTTCTGTGGAACCAGGGCCTGGATCATGCCCTGAGATTACAAAACCATTTTGAGTACGATTTCATCCTCAAATCAAAGTTTTGTACACAATCCCCACATATATAATTTGAGCTTGTGCATAAAATCGTATTATCAAAGTTTCATAATCTCAGGGCCTACTTCACTAATTCATCTTAGATATGTATATTACAATGTCCTACCGCTGTTACAATTTTCCTGTTTTGGTGTCTATGCTCCACAGATGGCAGCAGCCTCCAACTTACATTCCATTACTTGGTGGTGCTGCACATCATCACAGTCAATGTCAAGGTCAACAATGGACCCGATGCCGTCACCAACTCTATATCAGGCGGGTAGGTTTTGCAGGAACCAATGCAACAGGCAGAGGAATCAGATATGTCCGTCTCAGCTCCGTGAGTGATAAAAGTAGCAAATAGGAATACCGTTACAATGTTTGGTGGGTGGGTGGTAGTGCAGTGGTAGAACAGTTGGATTTCGGATCCAAAGGTTCCAGGTTCAAATCCCGCCCCGAGGGCCTGGCATCAACGTTCGCAAAAGTTACCTTTCTGATGCGATATTGATAGGATGAGATGTCTGTAGAGTGGCAATGTAGTTATCATCCTTGGTCTTGTCAGTACCAGCTGATGCTTGCAGGTTTACTGCAACATTCAGCATTACGGATGTTGTGGGTTTCCTCCTGCCATAAACTGACAAGTCGTGATATAAGTGAAAGAATCTTGAAAGCGACTTAAAACCCCAATCCAAAAATGGATGAAAACGAAATTGCCGTGCTGTGAGTACATTCTCAGTTTCGATATATTAGATCTTAGTTGTAAATGCAAATTAAAGTTGTAAATATAAAAAATAGTTTCATGACAGAGATCATACGTCCAATTAAACTTCATTAATTTAGTCTTTATCTCACATTTCATTTTGAGTATTTACACCTGCATGTTGTATATATGATGACACGTGTTTATTGTTATTATTAATGTGATGTATATTTAATGTTATAATTAGTGTGAGGCCTTTGAAAATGTGCAAAACATTTCCTCCGGAGTAAATATAATAATAATAATTATTATTATTATTACTATTATTATTATTATTATTATAGATAAGTGTTAATGATATTAGGTATCGTTACTTTAAGACAATAATATTTACATTTCCGGTAAACCTGAATAATGTACGGTAAAATGTTGTTGATGTTGTTACGCAATAATGGGAAAGAACTCGAAGTGGTATGAATAATTGAAAACGGAAAAATCAGTTTCTGATTTCAGCTAATTACCTAATGGTAATTATAGAATTACCTAATGGTAATTATAGCTTCTCCCATGAAATTCAATAAGTATTAAAATAGTGATACTAGTGGGATATAAGGAAAAGGCATTTGGCTGAATACAGTACTTGTGTTTACAGTCAAATAATATTTTCAGATAAAACTTCTTCTGACCACAATGTAGACACCATATTGTTAACTACCGGTTTATGAATGGAGGTGTACTCCTTTCGATACGGAAAAGGGATCGCCGTCAAATGTCTTTGAACCGAAGATGTTATCTGAACAACAGCGTCGTGATATGTCGGCTATATGAAGTATTCATTTGTTTAGTAGGATCTTGCTTTTGTTGCACGGTCAAGTATGCGCGCGCAGCAAACGATGCGGTTATTCGGCATGTATTTCATAATGAATAACTGAAGTTGTGAAATTAGTTCCACCATATCCTGTTATTAGCTGGTAGCGACATTGACGTTAATTTGACGTGTTCAATGACTCACGTGTGCGGGCAATACCATTAGCTGCACCCAACGTCGTAATCAACATCGTAATAATCAACCAAGGTGAATTTGTAGATGCTATTTATTGTTTCTTAAAATAGGACAAGTTTAGATTGTGCTTGAAGTGGCAAGATCATCTTTGCTTTGCATATATATATATATATATATATATATATATATATATATAGTCAAATCATAGTTACACAAAACCATTTACATTTTACTGCAATAAAGTACATTTAAATCATAAATTAATTAAAGATAGTTAATTGCTTTAATTATTATCGTATTGTTTCAATTAGTACTATTCAATTACTATTTATTTTAATAGATAGTATGCATGCAACAATGTATAAGTACAAGTACGGGTAATCTATATGTCGATTAATTACACTAACTCGTCATAGCTCAAGTACCGACTATATCCACTGTCGTCTACCCCATTTACAAGAGACTGAATGGTGTATGCGTTCTGCATGGTGAGCAAGTGTATGCCTATTACATGGAGTACTATAATCACGTTTCCAACTGTCAAATCTTGGGTCTCCTAACATGATATAAAAAAAAACCCAGCGGATGTCTGTATTTCCTATACGGATACCGTGACCAGGTAACGACACCCCTCATGTGTCAATCACACAAAATTCAGATACAAATAATAAAGTGTATAAATAATCCGAAACCTCTCTTTTACTGCCACAGCCATCTCAGGCACACCTCATTGAGGTCACGGGAGAAACCCTTGTCACGTGACCAAATCCGCTTCGGGCTTAATCAATCAGAGGGCTCCTCTACGCGTACGTATTATACTATATGGGGCGATATAGGCGGTAAATCCAATAGTGATCCGCTTCATTCGAGTATGAAAATTCACACGGGCTATTGTTAACTTCTGAAACTCCTCCCACCTAAGAATATGATTGGTTTCCAGGTCGTATTACTGACATCATGTTCTGGTAGCTGAAAATTTCGGAAATGAGTTTACTAACAATTGTTCCAAATTTAGTTTCTGTGGTAGAATTTGTTCCGTCTTTACTGCCATATATAACGCTATATGAACTGATGGCTTGCATTAAAAGTTTCGTCTATCAAAGAGTACTCAGAAGCCAATCTCTCTTGATATACACATAAAACATAATGGCATCCATATCGAGACTGATTTGTACTGCAGGTTGGTTATTGTGTTTCTTAATAGCCTTAACTATATAACTAATTTACTCAGTAATTATTTACTTCTCTTTAAACATGTTTATTCGCATAAAGCGATTTCCGTGCGGTTCGATATATTAATAATCATAATTAATGAACTGCATATTTAAGAACTACGGGCCTTATTATCAGGTTCGATAATGAATGTCCCACTTATTACAAATAGTACAAATATAATGTTACTAGTACAAAATCTAATTTGCTTGATGGAAGAACGTGCTAAATCCATTTTTTATTATGTTTCTTATATATGTTTTTACTTTTAAAATACTTTTATTTTAAACATTTACAAGTGTTCACGTAAATTAATTTTCATTTTTTTCAGTAATACTTGCCACGGTCCTAGTAACAGTGATCATTGGCCGACCGGTGCGCCCAGAAGAAGGCCGTTGGGTGAATCCGTGTGGTGGCAGCATTCCCGTCCATGAGACGGTTATGTTTGATATGGTCCCTCCCATAGATATAATCCCTGGGCCTATTGAGGAAGAACTCGATAATTTGCACCTCACTAGTAAGATGGCTGTTGCCATTGCCAATGAAGTTAAAGTATATATTGTAAGTATCTATCTAATAAATAATGAGTGTTCATTTCATAGATAGTTTAACATTACCATTAATTATAGCCGGATAATTGTATTTGTGGAAATCCTATAATACATCTCAAGAAATTATTTTAAAGTACTATTCATACTGTGTTGTTGTATGTATGTATGTATGTATGTATGTATGTATGTATGTATGTATGTATGTATGTATGTAGATGTTTATTTTTAATAACGGCTTAACAACTAATAATACATGTCTCTTTCTTCAGAAGCGACATCACCTGTTCAACGGTATGGCTGAGGAACTCAATAACGAAACACTGTGGGAATTGACTGATTTTCCTGAGCTGGAAAGTCCTCTGGTTGAAAATATGACGGTAAGAATGAATACTAAAAAATATTTAAAAAGAACGAATGACAATTTCGATGACATTATTCCTCCGCTTAAGTCTATATATGTCTATCTTTCTTGTTCTTGTTCTTCTTGTTCTCTCTTTCTGTGTCTCTCTCTGTGTCTCTCTCTGTCTGTCTCTGTCTCTCTCTCCCTCCCTCCCTCCCTCCCTCCCTCTCTCTCTCCCTCTCTCTCTCTCTCTCTCTCTCTCTCTCTCTCTCTCTCTCTCTCTCTCTCTCTCTCTCTCTCTCTCTCTCTCTCTCTGCCTCCAACCCTCGCCCTCCCTTTCTATATCATTGAACAATTATTTTATTGTCTTGCATGTAAACATTTACGATGCATTTTGATGTTGTTCACAAAACTTGCCGTTGGCAATTCGCCTGAACCTCTCTTTATAACCAATTGAATAAAATGACATAAAACTAATTCACAACATTAACATCAATTGCGACTTGACCCAGAAAGCGGCCCAGATAATTTACCGTAAAATACTTGCAGTCCGCATATTGTGGTATCCATGATACAGATAATGTACGCAGAACAGAATCTTCATTTATATAATACAGACAAATACACACACGCGCATGCACACACGCACACGCATACATATACACACTCACAGAAAGAGAAAGTTTAAGTTTACTAGTATTCGGAAAAACTGAAATTGTTAATTTGGAATGTTGATTAGTTCACACTGGACACCTCCAGTTTAAACCATGGAATTATCAACATTCTAAATTAACAATTTTCTTTTTAATCTTTATAGATACATTGTTGTATTTTTTCGTCATAGATCATGCCCATATTTAATAGACCTAACTTCGTATATATGCAGTGTTATATGCACTGGTCTTGTCAGTACCAGCCGGTGTAGCAGTAGATTTGGCTATAAGGTAGGAGATAAGGTTACTTAACTAGAATTACACCGTTTCATACAAGAGATCCTCATTCCTTCTACTTCCAATATGTAGCACACACACACACACACACACACACACACACACACACACACACACACACACACACACACACACAGATACAGAGAGAGAGAGAGACTGCGAGAGAGTGGGGGCGGGGGGCGGGAGCGCGAGAGAGAGATAGAGAGAGAGAGAGAGAGAGAGAGATAGAGAGAGATAGAGAGAGAGATAGAGAGAGATAGAGAGATAGAGAGAGAGATTTATTGATTAACCTCTCATAGACAGCATTAACATTTTACAAATGAAATAACATTGCAATTAAAATTGTCTACGACCAATCGATCTAGGTGAGAGGTGATTGATTATCAAAAAGATAAAAATTGTATAAGACATCTACATGAAATGTACTGTAAAATTCAACATTACAACTATGTATTGATAAAGAACTTCCGGCCGCTTGAATAAAATGTTATTGCAGGTTTTGGCGACATTAAAAGTAAGGCTAAGATTGGAAAACAATTCAAAACTTTATGATAACAGGTAAGTTCATTAAAATGTCACACATTTTGCTTACATATATCTAAACATTCGACTGATATGACAATAAATTGGACATTTAAAAAAGCAAGGAATTAGTCTTCAACCATGTATAATAGCTAGGCCAGACACGATATTGTGGGAACTACGGTTCACAGTCAATGAGACGTCAAGCTTCTGCGGTCATTCTAAATGGTCAACTGGGCCCTATTCATCCCGCGTAGTCATTATATCCATGTATGTAGGTCAACTATAAGTATTTATGACCGCTTTGCACTGCGAACAACGCTAGTGTTTACAATATACACCATGCTTGACACACATCCACGATCTAAAGCGGTCAACGTAATTTTACAGTCAGACCCAATAATATAAGTGGACGTTTCGTCACCTTCGTGGAAACTGCGTAAATTTATCTCCCTTCGCACTACAAAGAGTGTGAAACGGCAGAAGTATGTGCCACAGGCTGCACTGACTGACGCGACACCGCTGGTGTACAACTGCAACAGAAGGAGGAGGTAGACCGTGGTAGACACAGTCAGTCTTCTATGGATACAACGCGCACGTGCAGACAAATAGAGAAGTCGAAGACATCTAGATGGAGCAGTCAAAGTCCAAAAGTGGCAAGGTAAGATGTATGCATTTGCACGAAGTTAATAAATGCAATGTTTCAAAGAGCTTTGGAGAATACGCAGGTGTGGGCATCCATGTATCACACTGTTAGTTACTGCTTTCTTTGTTTGAATACCATAGGCCATGTATCCCAGCTACAGCTGTTATTAAAAATACAGCTGTTGTTGACTCTATATATAACGTATAGTGTATACATAGAATGTTATGTAAAACTTCTATATGGAATATTGAAATATAGAAGTAATTTCCTAGAATCTGCCTCACTATTCATTATGTATAAGAGGAAGTGGTTGGCTATGTAACCGCTATCTGAATGAATAGATAAACTTAGAAGCTAATGTTAGATATTAAATGACATTCACGTAACAGATACAATTGAACTGGTTTTATTTTCAATTATGAATAGTTCTGACGTCGTAACTGTGTACTGTATACATGTATGTGTTTTCTTTCTTTGCGTATACATGTATGTGGTTTCTTTGTTTGTGTATGCATGTATGTGTTTCCTTTGTTTGTGTATACATGTATGTGTTTAACTATAAGAAAATCTCGGAACAAACGTGAAACAATATTTTAGCTGTATAATTTGAAATTATGACATGAACCTTTAGCCGAAAGTATATATGTGTGTGTGTGTGTGTGTGTGTGTGTGTGTGTGTGTGTAATTCCATAAGCCACTTATATTACAATGTATGTCATTGTGACATGGTAGCCTAATAACCTATATATGTTGACATTGCTATGTTTGGTGCTTATTATTCATATACTATGAGTAACTAATGCAGTTTCTAGACGGTGTCGCGGAATCCAGATTAATAACGTGACGGTGTTTTAAAACTTATTGAGTAGTTGAGAGTATTAAGAAGTATGTCTTGTATACTGAGTACACGTATAGTTGATAGAGCATACTGTGTTCATATTACACTGTGTCACTAGACTAGCAACCAAACGTTGCAGCTACTTGCAGTAATAATATACACCAATCCTTCCATCCGTTCATCCAACAAACCAACAAAATCAATCATCCGCGAATCAAACCATTTAACAAACAATCTATTTATTTAATTCGCACTCATCAATGGTGACAATGTCGAACATCGATCATTAAATCTACCCATCAAACCACCCATTCAAAATATAAACTATATATTATTTATCACTGGCATGGGATTTAGTCCATCAGTTGAATAAAGACCTGCATTTTCCCCTGTCCTCCTATTTTAAAAGATGTGCCTATATTTTTAAAGCATTCAAAAGCAATTTCCCGAGCATCAGATTGAACAGTGAACATGGCGAGGTCTCAGTAACCACGGTAACACGCGTACACGATGTCCAACATCTGTTACTAGCATGCATCTATCAGTCCATAATTGTTATGTAATCAGTGTGCAACAATGTGTGGCAACAGATGCAGTTTATGAGAAATAGCAGTAAACGTGTGATTTATTATACTTCAATGCTACTACTATCGATCGATTAATGATCTAAATGCATCACACTAGTGATCAATATGCGTAATGGTGCTTTAAGAGCTATACACCTTTATATGATGACACCTTTACATGATACCTTTACATGATGACACCTTTATATGATGACGCCTTTACATGATGACTTTCTATGCCACCATGGTTACTATGGTGACATATGCTTACTGTAGTTCAGAAGTCAGCATGCTCAAAGTATCAAATAAGGTAAATAGACGTAGAAATCAAATTAGTATTACTAATAATAGATTGATCGTGAATACTATGAAATAGTAACAAGTATTAGTAAGGTGGCAAGATAATCTTTGCATATTTTATTATATGTATTTTATTTATATTTTTGCTGCATGGTATTACTTTAAACTATCCAATGTTATGGAGATGTACAAGTGTTGTTATACTAAGTCAGTATTATGACGCTATCTCAATATTATGACGCTATAGCAGTATTATGACGCTATCTCAATATTATGACTCTATCTCTTCCGCCAAGCCTATCCCTAGTGATTGTCTTTGTCTGCGTTTCGAGCATGTGTTTTTCCACATGGAGTCCAGCGCATTAGAAATGCACTATTATTATTATTATTATATCAGTATTATGACGCTATATCAGTATTATGACGCTATATCAGTATTATGACGCTATATACTAATACCAACACTGCTATGTTGTAAATACAAACTGGCCCTCTTGTTTTTTCGCGGACAAACATTTTTATTTAAACACCAATGATGGAATTCGCACATAAACCCGATTTATTTTTTGCTTAACCCATAATATATACAACGACTATATACTTACAACAAACCTATTTTTGTATTATATGTAAAACATGTTTAATTGTATACCATGTACCACTGTAAGTGGTTAATATGAATAAAGTTTAATATTACTACATAACAATAATAATTGTTCTTGTGCTCTGTATTTACAGCACACAGAGTTAGTTCGTCAGTTTGAGATCCACATAGAACGTCCAAAGTCGAGTCCCTGGGATGAGGTTGTTTGTTTACTCAAGAAGATCCTCCACTACTGCCTCTGCGCCGTCACGTGCGGCTGTGTTCCTCCGCCGCCGAACGGCAACTTCGTGAATGGCCATGAATACGGCACCGTCCTGCTAGACAACGAAAAACAGGCCGTAGAGAACCTGCTCAACTACTTAGAAGAAGGTAACGTCCGTCATGTACAGTACTTCCGTTATGTACAGTACTTCCGTTATGTACAGTACTTGCGGTTGTCAGCTTAGAAAGACTGGGTGGTGTTATAAATATAATTAAAATTAAAGGCACACAGTCATGATTAAGTTGTCGTTTTGGACCGAATTGGAGATAATGCATTTAGTATACAAATGATCGTTTTTGTACCTGCAACTATCTTTTCACTGCTGTAGGATAGGTAAAAGTCAATTCCAGTTTACATTTCTGGTAAAACCCGAATAATCAGTTGGTAATGTACTGTAATATCTCAAATTTCTATAGCCTAATAGACTAATGGGGATAACTCTAATAAGTGAACACGGTCAAAATAACCTTTCACGACCACTGGTACCAATACATCTACATATATTATAAAATAATAACATATGCAATATTGAAAACCAGTGAGGTATGCCGAAATTGGAAAATGTAGCTGGTTACCATGGTTTCCCAATATACTTGTGTAGACACTTAAAATGTACTTACTTTCATGTAAAGATAAGTGAAATATGTAAACAAACAAATGCCTTTTAGGTAGCGTATGCTAGATAATCGATCTAAAAATTATGAGTTCGTGACGTACAATCTCCGAAGCATAAGTCAGTATCTCTACTTAATTGAGTAAGTAGAATGGTGACATACTGAATGAGTTTATGTATTCAAAGTCACAGATAACAGGCCCACATGACAAACAATATATGTAACAAAGTACAAAATATACACGAATTGTAATGTATCACCCAATTCTGTCTTTTCGCAGTAGTATATATCGTTTGACCCAATTCTTGGTTTATTTGATTGTTCTACCATGTGATATCGCTTGACCCAAGTATTTGATTGTTCAACCATTGTTATGTCATCGCTACAATTGTGATGTCATAGCATTGCTCTGATGTCACAGTGCAAATGCACAGCAGCCTAAATATTTGACTTCACAGTAAAATCTTTATGATGTGGCATTTTTCTTCTTTAATGACTTTAAAATGATGTTTGGTGATAAATAGAATCTCACCCTTGTGTCTTGCAATATCAAATATATCAACACTCGTCAATGAATGTGTTGATATTAGATAGCTCAGAACAGTTATAACATATGTGATATCTCACCGGTCGTGTAATCACTCACTGATACAACCTATGAATTCCTTCTGGATATAATGGTAATTAGAACTAATCAAATAAAAGCTTAACATGGGGCGGGTTGTTTCAATCGACATTGAGTGTGATCCCACACTTTGTGACAGTTTTTTTTTTTTGGTTGGGGTTTGAATTCATTCACTTATATCACATCTTGTCAATATCGCGTCAGAAACGTAACTTTCGCGAACATTGATGCCGGGCCCCTGAGGCGGAATTTGAACCTGGAACCTTCGGCTCCGAAGTCCAACTCTTCTACCACTGCGCTACCACCCGCCCTATTGTGACACATAAATAACTTCACTGGAGCGAGCACGCTTAACATCGCAGTGGGAATCTTTCACCGATACCCAAAAAAGAATTCTTGGCACCATCATGTGCAATCTAGCACACTTCTATGCAAACCCCGAAACACTATCATTCAGAATACACAAGGAGAAAACATCACAACCATAAAGTCGTCAGTATTTAAATCCCTAAAGAACATAGAATGATTGCAGGTTTGAAATCAATTCTCATATTACATCTGTGTAGTAGCCTACTGCTAAAACGTCCCAACTTTCAAATCATTTCCGAGTTCGATCCCACGTGAAAACTAACACCGCTCGGCGAGTTGCTACAAGATTTGAACTCCACTGGCGACTCGCCATGTATCATGGCCGACACCGTCTGAGATTTGGACGGCGTTGGTAATGTCATGTCGGGTTTCAGGGGCCCGCAGTCGAAGCCCAGCATCTGTCTGCTGACCAGCTTGGCGTACATCCCGTCATTTGAGAGCAGCTCCTGGTGGGTGCCGTGTTCCACAATGCTGCCCTTGTCCATCACCAGGATGCGGTCGGCGCGCTCCACCGTACTGAGGCGGTGGGCGATGACCAGGACCGTACGGCCGGACACGTTGTTGTACACAGCCTGCTGCACCTGGAGTCAGAGTGACTGGTCAGGCCCCGAGATTACCCAAAATTTTTTAGCACAAACTCTCGCTCACCTGAATGTTTTGTTCACAAATCCTCATATCAAATCATACTGAAAATGTTTCACAATCTCAGAGCCTGGATTAGTACATCCTTGCAAACCAGCGGTACCTAATACCGTTCAGGAATCACTTCATGTGGTACCCTTGGCACATATCTAGAGGGAAACTTGCACAAACAGCCAACCAATTAAATCATTTTCTCGAAGAATTTGGTGTAAAAATCGATCCAATGAAATCATTGTTCTATATTAATAGCTCCTAAACTCTTTGCGCAAGTTTCTATCTAGATGTGCGCCAGGGGTACCACATGAAGTGAGTCCTGAACGGAATTAGGTACCACTGAGATACAAGGATGAGGTTACCAGGGTTACGTGTATGCGAGGACAGACTAGAGCATGTCTACTACAGATTGCTGCATACGAAGAATTTATTTCAATTAATATCTGTGTAAATATATGGAAAATGTACAAAACATGAGAAAATATGTTTACTTTTATCTGCATACTACATTATAAATTGTATCGGATTTTAAACTGGGCTTTCTCTTTTCAAATTCATAGTGTAATATATAAATAGAGAATATTTCCTGTGGCATGTGATTATTGGAAGCCTATCTTGGAAGCCATACAGTATTTCAAATGTGTACTATAAGCCAGTGCCATAAGCCAGTTGGAAGCCAATCATAGGTAAACATATTCCTGCAAAGGACAGCATGAAATCTGATGACCAACTCACGACATGTTCCGACTCAGAGTCCAAAGCACTAGTGGCTTCATCTAACAGCAGCACAACGGGTTTTCGGATCAAAGCGCGAGCTATTGCAATTCTCTGCTTTTGGCCTCCTGAAAACACACCATATGCATCTATTAGATTGGTTATCCATGACAAATCTGGGCACTCCTGTACTAAATGGTATAGCTATTAGGTAACATATCTCCAAGCTTAGTCAACCCATAGCCTACAAAGGTTTGAGTTAAGGTGCCCTGGGAGAGGATCATTTCCAATATACGTAAACATATTTCATATGCAAGTTTGTATTCCACATTAGACCATAGTTATTTGATTCCCTGGTTTATTGATCCGCTGACCCAATTTTTTTCTCCACTTTTGAAAATAAAAATAATAATTTTTATTGTATTCCCCCAACAGTGTACCAGTCATTAGAAAATGATAATAATAATGGTGAAGGGAAAAGTCATACACAAATACTAGCAGACAAACATGAACAAATATTACCAGACAATGGTTAACAAAAAGTCGATGCCTATTTGATTTACTACCGGTAAATATGTATAGCAAAAGTATAATTTATAATAATTACTGCTATTGGCAGGCAATACTTTGAAAATAATTGTCTATTCGAATCCGAACAAATTATGTGTACTAGTGTTAATAAAAATTATTGACAATTATGTTGACCATTTATATAATCTCCAATTATTATTACGTTTATTCTGGACCTGACCAACTGGCCAAACTATCAAATTAGATGTATTTCTATTTTTGACCGCCCAATCCAAAATTATCACAGAAAGGTCCATAAACCTAGGAATCAAACAACTATGGCCTTAGTTAATTGCTGACCTGACAGCTGTGTTCCCTTCTCGCCAGTCTGTGTGTCATATTTATCTGGCATCTCCGAGATGAACTGGTGGGCATTGGCCATTGTGGCCGCCCGAACCACGTCATCGGATGATTTGATGTCAACACCATAGGCGATGTTCTCGCTGATGCTGCGTGCGTATAACACCGGCTCCTGGCCCACCAGCGCCACCTGGGTAAAAAGAGGACAACACTAAAAGGATGTCGATCGAGACACATGACTGCAATCTATTTTGAAATTGTAGACAAACAAGTACACAGAGATCATTTCAAACGTGTTATGAGTAAATTGTCCGGATTTTAATACCAGAAGTAAAACCAACAAAATGGTGGTCGATTGTTTTAATACAATTCCCTTGAAATGTACTGGTAATATTGAGGTGTAAGAAATGACGCTGTGATCAAAATATGTAGACTGATTGATACTTAAGCATGTCTAGTCATCTACTCAACTAAGCGTGACTGTTGACTGTTATGACAGTGATCTCCGCAGACATGCACTATGAACGACTAACTCTTGGCCCTGTTTATGGGCGGGTAGTGATACTGCTTTATGATCCCTCATTATAACGCTATATGCAATAACGTTGGGGGTACTTCGTGGACTCATAAAGTAGTGGTATACCAAGGGTTGAATGTACTTCAAATAGGCTTCATTCACAACCATAACGTAAAGCAGAAAAATTACCCTCAAATCAATAGATCAGTATAGGGAGGAAGAGGGAATGGAGAGGTGAGTGAGTGAATTATTGTTTTAAGTCACAACAAGAATCGTTCACCCATACATGACGAGGAATGGAGAGGAAGAGAGGCACTACATATATATTATGAAAAATACATGCATATTTTTAGGACTATTTCTTAATATCTATTTTGAAAACTGCAATCATATAATCTTATAAGGATATAGTAAATATATCTTTGAATTGGGGTTTAGATCCTCTTTCAAGATGCTTTCGCTTATATCATGGCTTGTCAGTTTAGGGCAGGAGGAAGTCCACAAAATTGTTGCTCTGAATGTTGCAGTAAACCTGACAGACCAAGGATGATCTACACTGCCACGGTACAGAGCACATCCTGTCATGATCACGTCAGAAAGTTAATTTTCGCGAGCACTGATGCTGGGCTCACAATGCGGATTTAACCCCGGGTTCTTTGGCTCCGAAGGCCAAACATTCTACCATTGCGCTACCATCTACCTGGGTTGGGCCATTCGGTACGGGTTCATAATGATGAAACTGAGAACTGGGAGTGCCTGTACCTTGGTGTGTAGATACTTGTGGTCGTATGTGTCGATAGGAATGTTGTCAAGTAGCACCTTGCCCGACGACGTCTCATAGAAGTGTTCCAGCAATCCAACACAGGAACTCTTCCCTCCTCCACTGGGTCCGACCAGCGCCACCGTCTCACCAGCTCTCACGCTGAACGATACGTTCTGGAAGGTAAAAATGAATTAGTGCTTTACGTCAGAGGGAATATGAATGAATTGGTCATCTAGCCAAATGAATGAAATATCAGCCATTTTGTAAAAAGAAAAAAGTTTGGAAATTATTCTGGTAGATCAAAATGAGCCACATTCAAGCAAATTGTTATTCATGACCGTCGAGAAATTCATCTGATCAATTTTATGGAATTTGGCCAAATGAATGAAATATCAGCAATTTTGTAAAAACAAATAGAAATTGGCATTTATGCTGGTAGATCAAAATGAGCCACATTTTCAAACAAATATTTATTCATGACCGTCAAGAAATTGATCTGATCAATAATTTTATAGAAGCTTTTTTGACAATAAATATCAATGACAAAACATTTTAGACTTTTACCTTGAGCACCATGATGTCTGGCCGTGATGGGTACGCGAAGCTGACATCGCAGAACTCCAGATGTCCTTGCAGGTTGTCTGGAACGTAGCTCCCTCTGTTGGCGATCACTGGTTTCCTGTCCATATACTCAAACACCTTCTTCGACGCACCGACCGCCTGCATCAAACCTGTGTACACCGAGCCCATACTCTGAAAACATTATGGTGCTGTGTTCATTTATATATTTTAATTGGGCTTTAGAGCCGCTTTCAAGATACTTTCATTTATAACACAGCTTGTCAGCTTAGGAAACCTGCAACATCTGTAGCGCTTAATGGTGCAGTAAACCTGCAAACACTGGCCGATACTGACAGACCAAGGATATACTGCATTGCCATGCTACAGTCAGCACATTCTATCATGATCGCGTCAGAAAGGTTAATTTGGTGAACATTGATGACAGACTCCTGGGACGGGATTTGGCTCCGAAGTCCAAAAGTTCTGCCAATGTGCTACCACCTGCCCCTCATTTATACATACAAAGTTTTATATATTTCTATTTAACTTACAAACAGATTAGAATATCCTTCTTTCAATATTTGTTTCTTTTGTAAAACACACTATATTAAAAAAAGAAATCCCAGGCGAAGTATTAAGATTGTAGTAACTTCACTTTATAACCAGGTGCAACCGCTGCCATGGATCAGATCCAATACATGTACATAGAAGAACAATGTTAATTACACTGTATATAGTAATTACTCATTTAGAAACTCTTGTTAGTGTTTGTTTTGTTTTTGAATTGGAGTTTAGGGTAGCTTTCAAGATTCTTTCACCTATATCACGACTTGTCAGTTTAGGGCAGGAGGAAACCCGCAACATCCGTAGCGCTGAATGTTGCAGT
>JAUTBT010029340.1:0-19160 GCA_032361225.1 Lepetodrilus schrolli
CATCTGATAGCCATAACAAATAGTATAATATAACTGTCTTCGCGAGCATTCAAGGCTTTGCCTTAGGTCATATTAGTCACGACACTAACATCCTGGCACGAGACTACGACACTTTTTGAGTACGATTTCATGCCCAAGCTCAAATTGTAAATGGAGATTTGTGAACAAAACCTGAATAAAAGATTTAATAATCTCGGGACCATATTGCCCAGTTATTCTATTGCATTGCAGTAGAAGCAACCGGAAACAGGATGTGACGTCAATCGACAGGCACTGTCACGTGGCACAACATAAACAACTGAAGAGATCACACAGAGTATTATATGCAATGATAACACACTATTGTCTTCTTTTAAAACCCCTACCTATTGAACTGGCGACAGTAAGACTTTTTCTTCCGATGCGCTCTACCAGATAGAGACCAATGAAGGTTGCCAAGAAGTTGACGGAGTTTGGCACCATTACCAACCAGATTGCGAACTTCGCCGGAAAGCCTGACATCTGTAGTATAGAGCCGCTGTAATAGCTAAAATATAGGGAGAACACTAACGTTTTGGAACTATTTAACATTTGCAAATGCATATCTCATGTTTACATGTTCAGTGGGTATCGACTTGCATATTTAAATATTGTAGCATTCTTTATTCTAGTCTAGATTTTGTTTGAAAGGAAAAACTCTTTCTCTTACGTTCCTCCATTCTCGCACCCCAGCGGTACTTAATTCCGTTTAGGACTCACTTCATGTGGTACCCCTGGCACACATCTAGAGAGAAACTTGAGCAAAACGGTTAGGAGCTATAAATAGAACAATGATAAAATCTATTTCATTGGATACATTTTTACTCTAAATGATTTCATTGGTTGGTTGTTTGCACAAGTTTCTCTCTAGATGTGTTCCAAGGGTACCACATGAGGTAAGTCCTGAATGGAATTAAGTACCGCTGGGGTGCAAGGATGCTATTCCTCCTGCTGCAGCTGCTGCTGCTGCTACTACTACTACTACTACTACTACTACTACTACTACTACCTCTTCTTCTACAACTACTACTACTACTACTACTACTACTACTGCTATTATTGCTTAAATTATCTCCACCTAGGATTGAATGGGTACATGGTATAATGAGATATTAATATGAATGGCGCTGGAAGACGAGAACTTGGGTGGTATACTCCCATAGCGTTGAGGAGGAAAATTGGCCCCGAGGTTACGAAACATTTTTGAGTACGATTTCATGTTTAGCTGAAATTTTGGGTGGCAATCTATGAACAATATTTGAGTTGAGCATAAAATCGTACTAAAAAGAAATCCGTAACTTTTGAGTTCAAATCCAACAACAGAGTAATACACGTAAATTTCTGAGTGTGTTTAAATAGAGGATGGATCTTGTGCGTTATAAGTATGCATCATGATTATCATTATTAATAATACTAATGTACGCTGCCGTTACTGATACTGTTGCTAGCTGTTGTCAACTCACATGACGGTATTAATACCAGTCAGCTGAGCAAATAACTGTAAACCTCCTCCTATCACCAGTGCCTTCATAACGTGTGGAGTCTTGAAGATTTGCTGGAGAGGTATTCCTGGCAATGAGAGATTAATTAGTATTTCATAGGTCTGTAATAGATTTAAGAAGCTCTAAACGTCATATCGGCGTCAGGCCTAGGTTTTCATGAACAAATCTAAACCAAACGATCATTCGTGTCTTATTCATGAATTTGTTTCATGTTTATAAATGTTTATTCTTAATTTTATTATGTCTTATGTTCTGCATGTTGTAAACCAAATTCATAGATAGGTAAATACCCGGCAAGTGTTACACTATCTTCTCTGATATCTCTGCTCACGATTGGGACTGCAAACAGTCGTATTATTCCGGAGTAAATCGGAAATATCCCGATGATTGCCGATTGATCTTATCTCATGTTATCTCATTTAACATTTACCTCCCTGCTAATTACATGGTCCACTCTCTTCATTGCACTATTATCACATTCACATTTGATAAGCATTGGACTGTTTTGGTTCCCATCATCCGGATTCGGTGATCTCATTCAGTGTATGCACTTATATCTCACATACCCCTGTAGTATGTTAATGTATCTCAACTACCCGCTGAGTGGTTATTTTGTCTATACAGATACATGCCATACATGCCATTCCACATATACTTTCGGAATGATTTCGTCTTTCCTTCTGGACTAATATAATTTTGTCTCAATTTTACCTACTCTACATACATACAGAGATATATTATTCTAGAACAAGTCGTAATTAGCATTAGCATCATGTTGACCCATGTGTATGTTTTTATATGTTTCTTGAGAGTATGTCATATATGTGCCTGTGATATAGTATCACAGGCACATGAATGCAAAATCTCATTCTGTTTCTATAGATTATTTAAACAATTTAATATATTCATGTACATTATATGTGTTATTCTATATGTCTCATGTCTTACGATTCTGTATAATATGTTATTTGATGTCCAATGTATTGCATTGCAGTAGGTAATTTCCCCTACCAATGCCTCTATTATTATTGGCTAGACATAATGGAAGAAAAATACTGGAGTTGCTCCAGATCATAATATACCGACCCATTTCACTCACCTCCTGTGCGGCCTAGTCTGTCTGACTCAATGGTGTCCTGTATCTCTCTGAGTTCCTGTTCCACGTGGAGCGTCCCTCTGAGCTTGACAAGAACTTGCCTGGCTTCCTCCACCTTGCCCTGCACCGCCAGCCAGCGAGGAGACTCCGGAAGGAAGAAGAAGCCCACGAACTGGATGACCGCTGGAACTGCTGCTAGACCCAGCATGTACCTGTTACAGTGCATACAGAACGTTAGGACTAAATCCATTAAATGTTGGCTGTGTTTCACCAAATTGTGGTACTATGTAGTCCGAGCATAAACCATGGAACTGCAGCTAGACCAGCACATGCCTGAGCATAGATGTCGGACGTGAAAACCATTGGATGCTGGCATACCGCGACCGTCTAGCCTGTGTTGTACCTGTGCATAGATGTCGGACGATAAACTATGTACAGTGAGTGTTGGCAACCATTATGATCAAGCATGCGTTTCACGAAAGGGTCGTACTATTATCTGGGCGTAAGTAAGGGAACTGCTGCTAGATAAAGCTTGTACCTGAGCACAGATGCCTGACATTAAATACACAGAGTTGCTGTCTACCAACCATCAGGCCTGCGTATGACCAAATGGTCGTACTGTAGTCCGAGCGTAAATCATGGAACTGCCGCTAGCCCCGGCTTGTACATGCACACAGTCGATATTCTTATAAATCATGATTGTACTGTCGTTATATTGTAATATATTTGGACTTCGGAGCCAAAGAGCCCCGGTTCAAATCCCGTCCCGGGAGCCCGGCATCAATGTTCGCGAAATTACCTTTCCGGCGCGAGCATGATATGATGCGCTCTGTACCGTGGCAATGCAGTTATCATCATTGGTCTGTCAGTACCAGCCGGTGCTTGCAGGTTTACTCCAACATTCAGCGCTAAGAATGTTGTGGGTTTCCCCTACCCTAAACTGACAAGCTGTTCAAGTGGAAGAATCTTGAAAGGGGATCTAAACTCCCATTCGAAAGACCCCCCCAAAATATGATTTTAAATACTGATACGGCCTATTTGTGATGCATTGAACAGGTTCATATTCCAGAGAATGGTCGTAGTACGATAATTTGACCCCATATTAATGTAAAAGATTTACGCCTGTTGTAGCGCTACGATTGTTCTGTGGGAACGGGAAACCAGGCACCGAGATTACGAAACTTTATGAGTACGATCTCATTCCCAAACTCATATTTTGCATGGTGATTTGTAAACAAAACTTTGAAATCGTACTGAAAACATTTCGCAATCCCGGGGCTAGATCTCCAGAGAGAAAGTGGTACTTCTAAATTCTATCTGGCTTCTGGATTCCTTTCATGAAGCTTCCATGAGACCATAGCTCTCTCCTATCTTCCCCACTGACCACTACGTACGAGAGCTCTATACAGCCTCTTAAGCTTGCTGGATATGAGAGCTTCATGTATTTGTGCCCTGGACGGCATTAGAATACCGTATGAATATGTACGTCTATTATACAAAGAATACACATGTATGTCCTTATGAGTCTGCATTGGAATCAAACCTCAACTCGTTCGGTAAGAAAATGCACTTGTCTGATGAGAAGTGCCTTGTACCTCCATCCATTGGACTCCATCAAGCTGAAACCTCCGGCGATGAGAGCGGAGATGACGATGCCGATGGTGATGAAGAGCTGTTTGAGCGACACCAGTCTGCCCCGGATGTCCGCTGGAGCGGCTTCCGCTATGTACAGCGGGACGGTCGTCGAGGCAAAACCTGGTGGCAGATACGTATGCTAGATCTATATAGGCGCCTATGGGTATAACAAAACTATATAGGGAGTTATATAAACTCATGTATATTTATATATTATTGTTATTATTATTATTATTATTATTATTATTATTATTATTATTATATAACAACGCAAAATAGATCCGTTGTAATCCTAACTGATATTTGAACTAGAGTCCTGGGACTTCGGTCGCGTTTCGACTGTGGTCCTGTTCATTGTTTATATAAGATACGTGTCCACCTATCAATGGCAGATAACGATTCGCTACTGAAGAGACACCATTTTTTAAAACGGAAATTGTCATTGGTTTTGACACAAAGTCGTGTAAAACTCTGAATCGAATATGAATCCTAGTTGGTGTTAGGTCACTGTTCCTTCGACTTCGGTCGCACGCCCTTGGACATCGGTTATTATAAAAGTGTGTCACCTGTCATTACAATAATTGATAATGTTAGTGGCATCTGACCATATTTTAGGTGCATATCCATTTTTGCACGTGCAAATGTGCTTGTGTCAAGACGCAGCGATGTTCTGGCGAAATGTGCCTTACGCAGTTTCAGAAAACGTCACATTTCCGTCATTTGACAACTTTTCACGAATATATGAAATGTAATTAGGTTAAAGATCATGTTAGCATCTATTAGTACTACTACTTCTACTATTACTACTACTACTACTACTACTACTACTACTACTACTACTACTACTACTACACTATTACTACTACTACTATTATTAGTATTATATTATTATTATTATTATAAATGTTATTATTATTTTAGTTGTTGTTACTATTATATCAATAACACTCGTACATACTCGTATATTCTCTTATGCCACCGTGGGTGGTGGAGAATAAAGTTTGATTGATTGATTGATTGATACAAACTCGTACACAAACAAACAAACGTGAAATATAATTGTGTCTTTTATCTTCAAAATTGTACCCCAAGTATATCAAGGCGCGTCATAGTTTACTCATTTTGCGTTTGCGTGATATGCTATTATATTTCTAATTAATTAACCCCATTCTGTTCGCAACATGTTGGTATTTGCATTGCGAATGTTAGATTGATTAGTTAGACAGATACGATGGAGATGTATCCGACGTATTGTCCTGAAGCCATATGGTGAAAGAAAAACTACAAATTATTGTTAACCGGATTTGCGCTACATACAGTGCACTCTGGCAATACCGGCATCTTTGTACTCCGGCAATCTGCGTATGTCGGCATAATTCCTGGCCAGCGACAATGCATTTTACATTAGTTTAATAAACCGGCACTCTTTCAAAACCGGCATATTATTTTGGTTCCAGCGAGTGCCGGTATTGCCAGTGCACTGTCTATGAACCTAAAGATATCATGTTAATAACGCATGATTCTTGTTACTCTTTCCACCTGATAGACCAATAGAACAAGTTTAAATATCTATGCGTGTAACTTGCAAACCCACACATTACCGATACACCACTGCAATGTTAGTGCACGATATAGCTTGACTGACTTAGCGCTTCAGAAGTATGTGCATACACATATAATAAATAATTTAAGCATTTTGAAACATATACTTGACTCATAGTTCTTCCCATGCGTAAATATATGAACAAGCAATCAAGTATATATTCGTTGGTATTCTTTAAATAAAAAAAATAACTTACCAATACCAGCTCCTACAATTATTCTCCCAACCAGCAGCACCTCCTTACTCGGGGCAGCTCCCATGACAATTGCGCCCACGGTGAACACAGCACTCGCCATCATGATGGTCTTCTTACGCCCCAGATAGTCTGTGGACACTCCGGCCACTATGGAGAAGAACGCTGCGGCGGCAATGGTACCGCTGACGATGACCTCAGTCCATATGGTGTTCAAACTGAAGTGAGGACGGATCAACAACATCGAACCCGAGACAATACCGGTGTCGTAGCCGAAAAGAAGTCCTCCTATGGCCGCAAAACACGAAATTAAATAAATATAAAGCTTGCTGCCTTTCCCGTCTTTGTCAATAGCAATGATCTGTGTCGTAGAATCCATAGTTTCATTTGAAACGTTTGGAATAGAGCCTTCGTTCGACTCCGTCATCATGGCTTAAATTTGAGATGAAAAAAACCGCGATCTAAATCATGAAGCAAACATGTTAAAAATAAAATCTCAATGTTGTGTCCTTCACGAATATATCCACATTTTTGAAGACTGTCTTATGCACCATATGTCAGTTTGTCTGTATCCATCATGATGACTTCCTCAGCCTACTACAGATAGTATATAACAAATAGCAGATTCGTTATGATACGGCGCATAGGGTATCTACTAGGTGAGCAATTAGAATATCCTGTATGGCGTACCGTAGGACTTGATGACGTCCGTAGTAGAGATAACAGCTTTGTCCTTTGATAGTATTGTTTGATATTGTGACTATTTGAAGTCCATATGACATTTAAAGCAACACCTGGAAGATTTTAGATTTTTTTTAATTAAATTTTCTTGTGAACCATTTTTACGGTGTTGCATTCCGACATGGTCCAATGCTGCCCAATAACGCCCAGTGTCGTTTCACGAAGCTTTCGTATCTGCCATGGCGTTCTAATATGCATCTATCTTTCTCCATGATCATACGAGTTATAATCTCTTAGCGTGGAAGTACGAACTTCATTAACTGGTGCCAAGACCTATCGAATTACGCTGACATTCGCGGTAATTATGTGGTCTGGTTGTAGTGGGGGCAGAACCCGTAAATAACAATAAAGTACATTTAATGCAATAGCCACTGTTGGTGATATCATAATGTACTTATGGACACTATATGAATGTCGTAACTTATAGTCTTCCGTCGTAGATAACAAGACACCTTGACCCAGCCTATTGATAGCTTATGGCTTTATCAACAGGTATGTAAACAGATATAGGTATTGTTTTTATAATTAGGTGGCTTATTGAATGACGATGATGATCACCGGTTCGATTTCTCAACCAGACAAATTACCTGGAAGTTAATTAGACATTGCATTGTATACAACAGAAGCACTATAGCCAATGGGATGTTAAAATGTATATGTTTTATAACTGCTACTGTCAAGATGAGCAATTGCAATTGATTGCGAAATACACATTCAATCATGAAAACGCCAGTTGTACAAATTGAGGTGTTTAATATATCACACCATAGGGGCACTTCTACGACTATCAAATCTCAATTGCCCTGTTTCTATGGTGTCCTACCCAGGTGACACATAGTTTGATCACTCTCTGACAGAAGCAGGTGAACCAAATATTCACAACAACATACATGTTTACACGCCCTGAAAACATCCTATGTTATGGAGAATATCAATGTAAAGTACTCGTGTTTTCTATAGGTTCCAATGCCATGATTCCAATATCGAGCACACGTAATTCTCCGTAAACGATGTGCATATTAACGTTAACGCATAGGGTAGTTATTCAAGGTACAGTAAATAAGACCTATATTTATTGTTGTGCAGAAATCCAAACATATAATGTTAACGTAGCAATCTTCATATTTTTATAAGAAAATAACATACATATTAACGACTAAACAAAATGTATTTATGTCCTGAAACAGTACAATGTATACATTTCTAAACATATCTTCTCTCTTCGTTTCTTCCTCTTGGAGCGGCTGTTATTTAAATTGTAATGACTTGTTATTCGTCTTGTATATGTGGTAATCCTTGTGAAAATGTACATCACTTTTCATTATAACGTGCAAATTATACGGATAAAGTGGAGAACAGTTATTGAAAACAATTAATGATGTTATTCAAAGTGCAGCAAATATAGATCTATGTTCATTAATGTGCGGAAAGGCAAACTTATCTTATAACGTTAACGTACTGTAGCTATCCTCAATACGATTCATACGTTTATAAGAAAACATACAAACTAAAATACCTATTAAAGACTCAAAAAATTGTTTTTATGTCCCGAAATATTACTGTGTATATACATTTCCATATCTATTTGTATGTATATATCTTATTGTCCTGTTGTCCTTATTTCTGTAAATAGTTCTTTATTACTTTTTAATATATAATGCACGTATTACTTAAATGTACATACACAGGAGCATATTTATTAAGTTGGACAACTTTTTTCCCAATCCTTTTCCGATGAATAAACTATGTTTAAATACAAATAATAATTCCATTCATCTTGAATACAATTTGTTCAAACAAACAGAGCGGTCGCTCATACTAGGTTTTGTCATTGGAGTTATTTTGTTGTCTCCAACCACGATGACACACAACTCCGGCTTCTTTCCGTGGTTAGGTACGTCAGCATGTCTTGAAAATGTCCCAAACACCCCGGGCACCGATGAAACCCCCACACAGCTATATACCTTATATACCTTATCTTCGTCTACACGGAGACGGTAAAACCATAAGACGTTACAGTGTCCATCTCTGTTCTATTGTGTTTGCGCGCACACCATTCATACTGGTACATAGTCTGCCATCCTTATCGATTGATCTCCCGATCAGATGATCGCGGGCTAAGATGAACGAGATAAAGACGAACTCAAATTCTAACCTTTCTAACGGGAACATGGACTCGATGGTGGAGATAGTCCCAAAAAGCAACGTCAAATACGGCGACGGCGGCAAGCGTTACGTCTATTTCATATCATGTTTCGCAACAATTGGAGGACTTCTTTTCGGCTACGACACCGGTATTGTCTCGGGTTCGATGTTGTTGATCCGTCCTCACTTCAGTTTGAACACCATATGGACTGAGGTCATCGTCAGCGGTACCATTGCCGCCGCAGCGTTCTTCTCCATAGTGGCCGGAGTGTCCACAGACTATCTGGGGCGTAAGAAGACCATCATGATGGCGAGTGCTGTGTTCGCCGTGGGCGCAATTGTCATGGGAACTGCCCCGAGTAAGGAGGTGCTGCTGATTGGGAGAATAATAATAGGAGCTGGTATTGGTAAGTGTTCTAATATACAGTAAAATACATACTAAGTGTGCTTCCTCAAATACTTACATATCCATGGGCGGATATTCTATATGATAGTATTCAGAAGAGAGAACATATTATACACACACAGGAGAAACCGGGGAAGACATTTATTATTTTTATTCTAGAAATATTTTAGGATTATTTTAAAAAATACTATTTTTGATTTTGTTGTGTAAATTGCTGTATTATTTCACCATTGGATTTACTGGGCAAGTCAATAACACATTACCCAAATGATTACGTTCTTTGGGTGCCAAGCTCGTACAAGTGCTCCCATCTCGTAGCAATGTCGTCACGTATGGGTGAAATATTCCCGCTGCCATGTAAAGCAGTAATTCATTCATTCGTATCAATGAATGCAGGTCAGCGTACCATATACAGCTCACCTCATGTGATATACAGGTGAACCTTTGTACCACAGAGGTCAATTATTGTAGCATGCATCTATTTAGACAAGACAAGACAAGGCAAGATGTATTTCAGAATCGCATCTATAAAGGTCTACTCCTGTGACAATCACGATTGTATCAATTCTTGTTACATAAAGAAAAACAGATCAACTCATATTCTATGCATGCATGTTGGTTAACTCTTGGGACACAAAAGTAAACTAGTATTTGTCTATAGATCATTAAGTGTATATACATTTTCATTAACATACGTTTATTTCACGGTTAACGAATAACGATACGTCATATGGACGTACAGTGACCTTCCTTAGGCGCGTGAACGTAACTGTGCTCGTTAGAAACGGTGTAGTACAGTACTGAGTTCGAACCTTCCCTGGTTAAAATCACGTTTTGCAAGACGACGTCTTAACCATCCTCTGAAACAATCCCCATTGTCAACTTAACATCCGTCAGTGTTAAGTATAGGCAATGGTAACGGGTTTCGGAGATTGCGTCTTGCTACGTCCAACACAAACCGGGCAACTGATACTTCACGGACGCCGTGTATAACGTTGTCGACGTCAGACGTCGGTTCCACTAGCACTATATGACCTCTGCTCAGATACGTCTTGTGAGCAGAACATGCATGCTCGAGATTATTCTTACAAATAATACTGTATGTTCGGAGGCTGGGGGTGGGGTTGGGGTTGGAGGTAGGGGTGGGGGACGCAATAGGATGATGCCCATGTCTCCACATCATACGGCCTATCTAATGGTCGGAAGACATGTTAAGATCATGCCCTTGAATATTTATTTATTAGTCCATACGAACCTAAGTAGGTTGGAATTATTTGCAGTGATACATTTATATGTTTTTGTTACGCACGAAATTATTTTCATTATAAAAATTAAGTGGTATCATGTATTATCTTCTAAATTACATACTCAAATCATCTATATTTTGCCGTCGGAAAATACGTATATTCGACACATAGCCTGCGTTTCGGGAAAGGGTCGTACCAGTAGTCTGGATGTAAATCTAGGTAGACGTAATTTCCTGTTATAGTAAATGAAGGACTGATTTATACAGTATGACCGTTTCGTGAAACGCAGGCCATATCCTTACACCTAATGCCATGCTGTACTATTTTCAGTACATCGTGCCACTTCACATCGCCATAGCATGTGATATTTTCTCAGAACAAATCGTATCCTAGAACGTCATCACAAGATACATACGACATGAACGTCCTACGAGTTATTTCATGACAAATACATGTTTATTATAAATTGATATTGTCACGCAGATTCTCACAGATAACAAGCTTGCGTCACCCTGGAGACGGCAAACATGCTAGCACGATACTCTGCGGTTATATTTTCACCTGTTCCATCAAATATGAAGGACTGCATTGTACAGTCACTCAACCTGGCCCCCGTTCCACAAAACAATCGTAGCACATTAGCAACTCCATGCTAACGTACAGGAGTTACGATTGTTTTGTGGAACGGGCCCGAACCGTGTTCTGTAGTTACATCTGTTTAGTTCTCTGGCATTTAGTTCACCACAATAACACGCAATGCTCATCCACTGGCTTGAAACCCTTCATGTATACCTGTTATGATGAATGGCCTGGACAACCTCCTGTGTAATAGATATATGTCATGCCAGCGGGTCCACGTTGTTCATAAGGGTGTGATTCAAATGAGAAGAATATCTTGAATTCGATCCTACCCCACACCGAGGCACAGGCTTGCAAGGTGTGGTGTCACCTTAGGGAGATAGTTTTGTTATAAAATGCCGTTGTTTACCCACCAGGGAATTGGTGTCCGATAGGATGAGATGTTGATGTGAATCATAGCCTTCTAGCTTCGACTGTATACTCCCAAGGGTGTTGAGATGGAAATGTGTGCATACTGATCAATTGACCGGGGTAGTAATGCTTTCGGGAAATAATTTGTCGAATTATAAATGTACACATGGTATTACTACTACTACTACTACTACTACTACTACTACTACTACTACTATTATTATTATTATTACCACTACTACTATTATTAGTATTATTATTATTACTACTACTACTACTGCTACTACTACTACTACTACTACTACTACTACTACTACTGCTGCTACTTCTTGTTTTTATAGTATACCAATTATCCAATAATCAACAGCATATAACATATTCCTTTGGAACAGAAGTGCATCATTATATGACTTTCTCACAATTATGTTTCTCTCTCTGGTCTTTCAAATAACTTGACTGTAAAGTGCGCTAGAGTACATGCTACAAGTATACACGTCCTTGCACAAGACACAGTAACGAGCTGTAATGGTGATTAAACTACACATTAGGGAGACCACAAGAGCCGAATACTGAAAGTGAGAAGTCCTTGGTATGATTGCTTCCTTTTTGTCCTCATTAGCATTCCTCTGAGGACGATATCCAAAACAAAGACAGGCCACAGTGATAGGTTTCCGTTTGTATTGAATATATTGTATTCCTTTGTGATAGGATTGGATACAAGCTAGTCCAACTTATGGGTTCCTTGTACCGTGGAGAAAGTCCATCACAGTCGATAGGAAAGTCGAGAGTTGCGTTTCCAGACACAAGCATAATGCCATCATCAGAATAACACACACGATTTGGTTTTTACCACTGCAAGGAATATATTACTGTCTTAGAATATTCATTCCGGTAGTTCTATTCAATGGTTAGATCTGGTCTGTCCTTTTAATAATAAAGATGTTGTATAGCGCATATAATCTGCAGACCAGGAAGTGGCATAGTCACAGCGTATAAACAATGAATAGAGACGTCTATATGGAGTGAACTGATTCATTGCGGCTAACAACTTCTAACCGTCTTTTTAAAGGCTGAGGTCTGATTTTATCTAAATTTGAAAATGAATGTATCCTACCAGATCTCATCCTTGAACTCTAGGATAGTGTGTCTCCTTAACATCTGTTAAATATGACACAAGAAACACAATAGTCTGTGGTTCAAGGATGAACAGATCTACGCAAATAGTCGTGATTTGGTTCTAACGTTTTAATTAATTTACAGACTTCATTACCCAAAATCAAATTAAATCGTACTTCTAAGACGACTCATGTGTTATTATTGAAGATAAGAATGAAAAAAAGTTGTTTACTTACTAAATTAATTTATGTTTATAGTACTACTTACCATGTTTATGTCACAATGGCCTTCTTGTCACTTGTGCTGGAATGTAGCTCTGTGTAGAGGCGGGGTCCTTAAAACAGGAGAACAGAGCCAGAGTGATCAAAACTGAATGGGCTTATTGCAGGGCCGTAAAATGCATGCAAAAATAACAATTATACTTTTAAACTTATATTTAAAATTACGATTACATGTATTATTATTATAAAAACATGATTACATAGTTAATCTTAAACTGACCGGTATGCGTAACAAGCGTACTTGTGAGATACCATATCTAGGTAACTGTGTTTCGTCTGGCAAAGATTTCGATCTATGATTACCATTCTAAGTCGTTCAGTACTGTTAATGCCTACGTTTTGCAGATTCTCTTCAATGCAGTAATAAGGATTCTCTCGAATGCATAAGTGTGTCATTCTTGGCAATCTATTAACCTGAGGACGTAGAAGACCATTAAGTGCTTGTATTGGTTTCACAGGGAAGAACTGCATGATCAATGCATTGTATACTCGCGGCGCTATATCTTCACAACAGCAGCTGAAAGATGTAATTGTGTAGAGCTGACACTCTGATTCATAGACTCATGTACACAAGTCTACCCCGTATAAAACGCACGGTGCCAAATTACGGAACCAATATTGTTACTTATAACATCACTGAACATATAGTATGATAAAAAAAGTCATCTTGGTACCAGATTTGACTCATTTCAGCCACACTAGCTTTTAGGCCTTTGAATGCGATATCTACTAAAACAATTCTTTAATAATAATTATAATAATATAATGGTTGCATTTATATATCGCTATCTATTTGCTAGATATTTTTTCTCTGGTCGGACCTCTGAAACGATCGCTATGACCTTATAACAGGACAAGCCGACAGATAATAAATGATTAGTATGATTTTACAGCACCTTTGGACGGACTGATTATTATATTAATTGATTTGTATCATCGTTTTATTGACTTGATGATTATAAGCATCAATTAAACCTTATAGTAAATATATTATTAAGCAGCATTGTTATTGTTTTCACCTGAAACAAAATATAACCCGCAAGCTATTAGTTGAATTCTGAGCATCCGTTCTTCGAAGCACCTGTAACTTACAATTATTGCAGCGCTAAGAGCGTTTCGAACAACGAAGCACCTGTTTACGACGGGACACCCGTTTATGACGATGTACCAACGTCCAGATATCTCTGCCTTCAGGTTTCGCTTCTATGACCATCCCTGTCTACATAGCGGAAGCCGCTCCACCGGACATCCGGGGCAGACTGGTGTCCTTAAACCAGCTCTTCATCACCATCGGCATCGTCATCTCTGCCCTCATCGCCGGAGCCTTTAGTTTGATGGAGAAAGATGGATGGAGGTAGAACGTTTACAAGTATTCGCCCGTAACATTTCATAGGTTTACAGCTCAGCATTAGGGTCAAGTCTTCTAAAGACCTTCTAACATTTCCCTGTAACCAGCGATAAACTAGCAGTCCAAGGGCTGCTTGTACAAAACGACCTAATATTAAAAGGTAACCTTATTTCCGACCGACATTAGCCATAGACTACTCCATGAATGCTATAGGTTGGCGCTAAGGTACGCCATTTCGTACAAGAAGTATAGGGTCTACATGTTACCAAATGGTCTAACCGGTAGTCCTGGCGTACGTTTACGTCATTTACTGCTATAGTATGACTACAATATAACCATTTGCAGGCTAGGTTATTGTACGCCATACTGAGTGCATAGAACGCTCGGCATCTATGTTGAGGTATATATTGGATCTAGCTGCAGTTCCATGGCTTATGCTCGGACTACCCAGTGCCACCATTTGGTGAAACACCATATGCCAATATTTAATGCATTTAGTCCTAACGTTCTGTATGCACTGTAACAGGTACATGCTGGGTCTAGCAGCAGTTCCAGCGGTCATCCAGTTCGTGGGCTTCTTCTTCCTTCCGGAGTCTCCTCGCTGGCTGGCGGTGCAGGGCAAGGTGGAGGAAGCCAGGCAAGTTCTTGTCAAGCTCAGAGGGACGCCCGACGTGGAACATGAACTGAGAAATATACAGGAGAACATTGAGTCAGATAGACAGCGCCATTCTGGAGGTAGGTGAGGCAAGACAGCGTGGAATTCAGGACAACAATTGCATGATGTATAATGTTATACTACTATTTTAGATGTTGCCCCTGAGCATATTGGATGTTTAAGACAGTGCTGAACTATTTCTATGTATTTTTCGATATCAGGGTTTCCCCTCATACAAGTATTGAAGACTCCACACGTTCGGAAGGCACTTGCAGTTGGCGGAGGTTTGCAAATGTTTCAGCAGCTGTGTGGCATCAACACCGTCATGTGAGTTAATGGTACGATGGACGATTGTTTAACCGTTATGTAACCCAGACAGACAGACAGAGAGGCATGCAGACAGGATGGCAGACAGGAAGGGAGAGAGAGAGCGAGAGAGATAGAGATAGATACAGCGAGAGAGAGAGAGACAACGAGAGAGAGAGAGAGCGAGAGCGAGAGAGGGAGAGAGGGAGAGAGGGCAGAGGGAGAGACAGAGAGAGAGAGGGAGGACAGAGAGAGAGGGAGAGAGAGACAGAGAGAGACAGAGCGACAGAAAGAGACACATACCCATGAATTTATTATGAATGGGTTGATCGAAGGATCGATGTATGGATGGACAAACAGACAGACGAACGAACACATAACTAGTTCACCACACTATCCCCTCCACTTCCAGATATTACAGCGGTTCCATACTGAAGATGTCTGGGATTCCCCCCAAGTTCGCCATTTGGCTAGTAATGGTGCCAAACACCGTCAACGTCTTGGCCACCTTCATTGGAATCTACCTGGTAGAACGCATTGGAAGAAAGCTTCTTACTGTTATCAGTTTTGGAGGTAGTACACTAAATTGGAGTATTGCTAATATCAGTGCATCCTTGAGACACGGCCTCAGCCATAGATCTTACGCTACGTATTATGGCCTGGGCATTGGGGTCACATGCAGTTGCCTAATACAATTATAAATAATAATACAATGCTAAATATAATATGAATCACAACACAATAGATATGATATAGAGGTATTCTAGAATATAGGAAGCTACAAGTAATCAGAGAAAACAGCATACGTAATTATATACATGTATTATCGTTTCTTCCGCAGCTGTGCTATTCGCCATCGTAGTTTTAGCAGCAGGGTTTCAGCTGTCTGCAACACATTCTCCGCCTATTAACCAAAACATCACAGAGCGCTACGAGAACGGAACATCAATAACCGGACAGTGCCAGCAATACAGGTTATGTGCAATGTGTTTGTTCTGTTTCAATTGGGATTTGGAACCGCATTTAATGTCGTTTCGCTCATATCACGGTTGTTGCAGTATACAGCATGAGCAAACATGTAACACCTATAACGCTGAGTGTTGCGGTAAACCTGCAAGAAATCAGTTTCATCGCGGTGTCGTCAAAATGTTAATAAAGAATATTTGATAAATTATACTTCCATATTGTAATAATTCTAAAACAAATCTGAGTATTCACTATTATTTTACTGCCGCTTGGATTACTATACAGGGGCATTCTAAAATGTATTGTGCGTGTTTGTTTGTTTGTTAAATGTCTAAACATTGATCGACAAGAAGAAAATGTATTTCGATAATTTCAGTGTAGCATTTGATGAGTAAAAGCGTGGATTCTTGCAATTATAGTTATATTTCTTATTACATAAACACAACATCACATTAAACACAACATCACATAATACATTAATTCGCTACGGCAATCAAATTGGGACACTCAAGTCCACAACAAATTGCACCATTTTCAACATCTCATTGGTTTCACTCCTTTGTCTGGTGTGTATTGTCGTCAGGACGAAACAGTCCTGCGACGATGCCGCATTGGACATACATTTTTCACCCACTGTTATATTTTAAAGGGCGAGGATAAACCTCGGTGCGTTGGGTGTGACGAGGACCTGACGGTCAAGCATTTTTGCTTGACTGTGCGGACTTTGCCACTCAGCGTGTCGGTTTGTACTCTTCGCCCAGCCTTAAACATTTCTTCACCCAGGTTCCTGGGCATCTCATCGTATCGTTTTTAAAAGAAATTGGTCTGCATCACTATAGGTCAGGACACAGTCACTATAGGTCAGAAAGACACATTCACTATAGGTCAGATGGACACATTCACTATAGGTCAGAAGGACACATTCACTATAGGTCAGGACACAGTCACTATAGGTCAGAAGGACACATTCACTATAGGTCAGAAGGACACATTCACTATAGGTCAGGACGCAGTCACTATAGGTCAGAAAGATGCAGTCACTGTAGGTCAGAAGGATACAGTCATTATAGGTTAGAAGGACACAGTCACTATTGGTCAGGACACAGTCACTATAGATCAGAAGGACAAAGTCACTATATGTCAGCAGGACACAGTCACTATAGGTCAGGACAAAGTCACTATATGTCAGCAGGACACAGTCACTATAGGTCAGGACACAGTCATTATAGGTCAGAATGACACAGTCACTATAGGCCAGAAGGACACATCCACTATAGGTTAGGACATAGTCACTGTTGAACATGCATGACATCTTCTGAAACACATCGCCAGTGTCTACTTAGCATCCGGCAATAATCTTGGGCAGTTTGAACACACTACACGGTTATGTTGTCATTCACAGGAATTTACATCAGCGATATAATTCAAAATTGCGAGAAGTCCGTGCTGGAATGTCGTGTATTTTGAAAATATTGACCAATCCAAGCCCGTGTTATTTAATGTGTGAGGGCATTTTTATTCTCTTGTCGTGACGTCCTCAATACAGGCGCTGTCTGATTGGCTGACACTTTAGCCTGTATTCATTCGTGACACGCGATTTAAAAAAGCCGAGCAAATTAAAGTAGTCAGTATTACACGGCCTTTTTTTTATACGGATGTCAAGTAGACAATGGCCATGTGATTCAGAGGCATCAATGATTGATAACGACGATATATTGTAATGAAAGAACGGATTAGATCAACATAACCATTGCATTGCTGCAATTCATGCCATGGGCCACATACAACGCAATCATATGATACTCTCTCTCTCTCCCTCTCTCTCTCATTCTCCCCCTCTCTCTCTTTCTCTATCTCTCTTACGCTCTCTCATTATCTCTCCCTCTCCCTCTCTCGCGCTGAACCTGCTTGACTTTCTCTCTCTCTCTCTCTCTCTCTCTCTATATATATATATATATATATATATATATCCCTCCCTCTCTCTCATTCTCCCCCTCTCTCTCTCTTTCTCTATCTCTCTTATTCTCTCTTTCATTATCTCTCTCCCTCTCCCTCTCGCGCTGAACCTGCTTGACTCTCTCTCTCCCCCTCGCTCCCCACCCCTCTCTCTCCCTCTCTCTCTCTCTCTCTCTCTCTCTCTCTCTCTCTCTCTCTCTCTCTCTTCCTCCCCCCCCTCTCTCCACCTCTCTCTATCTCTCTTATCCGTTGAAGCGCGGTGTTGAGAGTTGGTGGAGATGAACAAGCGCTGAGCCTGCTTGACTTGTAGATGTGGCACCTGCTATCTTCTCGTGCTGGCCACGTTGCAGATAAACACTACAGTACAGTAGTAGTTCCGGTGTCTTACATACATCGTATTCTCTCTGTTTACAAATGCAATTCGAATAAAATTGAATACACGATACAGATATACTATAGTTTGCACAGCGTCTCTATGCCACACTGTGACTGTACTCGGTGGTTTAATCTTCAGGGACCACGGTACATGTCGTCGCGTGTGCTTGCGTCAATAACATGGTGTTACACGTGCCTCTATCAATACCACTATGGAGACAGCTCGTAGAACTTAAGGCTTCTCTCCACTGGTTATAGCTATTGCTGCATCAAACTAAGTGTGAAAGTATTTATATTTCCACTCGAAATAGTTCTGTCAATGAAGATACGCTAATTCCACCGCTACTTCCTATGGAAACGTAAACCATATCCCCAAGAGACGGCATGATGAACACCCAGACTAACCTTATACGCTACATATCACCATACAGAACTAACATAATACGGTACATGTCACCATACAGAACTAACCTAATACGCTACATTATTCTTAAAAAATAAAAAATTGATTGGGGTTTTAAGTCGCTTTCAAGATTCTTTCACTTATATCACGACTTGTCAGTTTAGGGCAGGAGGAAACC
>JAUTBT010029351.1:0-19160 GCA_032361225.1 Lepetodrilus schrolli
ATACAGGCACGGACAAAACGCAATATTGTGTAATTGTTCTGAATGCAAGTGTTACTATTCACACATGCACGGAAAAACACATGCAGTCTGCTGTATGTGTTCAAGTGATATCTAGCTTCCCAACATGAACACGCCTTTCAGGATCTCTCAGATTGCGTAAATTGTCAATATAGTTCCACACATTTGTAACATTTTCTCTCATAAAGGTAGCAATATAGAACTTAAAGCCATTATTTAAAACAGTTAATACCCTCGTCACCAGGCTCGGATGGTGGCCTCAGTGCTTTGCACCTCGGCTACTATCCGAGCCTGTTGAAGACGAGAGACCGTCTCCTCGTGGATTAACTGTATATTATATCGTGGTTCTGAAGTCAGTCGAGACTTTGCTGCTAAGTCTACATCCTAGATAACAATGACACTAGCCTACACAGTACTTCCTGGTTTGCAGTGTACAGAGAGGAGGGTTTCCTCTACGTCTGTCAGGCCACTACTCATACAGTAACATTGCTGTACAGCTACGACTGAGGGCAATATATGTCATGTCAGTGTGCTCACACAACATTAGGATAGAACACTGGAGCACAACAATGAGAGACTTGTAGTTGGTTGTCTACTGAGATCCACGACCTGGCCCACAACATTGCTGTGACTGAGATTGCTGTAAGTGAGGAAGGAATTGCCATAGGACTGCCATAATAGAGGAGATTGCTGTCCATGAGATTGCTGTCGAGAGGATTGCTGTCGAGGGGATCCACAGAAGAGATGGAACTCTGCGTTATATTAGCCGTCCTTTTAGCATGTACTGTGTCTGCTAACAATGGTAAGAAACTAATCAGACTGGTTAATTTAACCTTCTTCAACTTGGAGTCAACCACACATGCTTTAGCTATTGAACAGTGATTAACACAGGAAGTAGAAGCATAACTACGAAAATATGTAACCACGAAAATATGCAACATGTATATCATCTATTCAGGCTGTGTGGTAAATAATTGATAAACAATATTGTGTATATTCATAAATAATTGATAAATAATAATGTGTATATTCATAAATAATTGATAAATAATAATGTGTATATAAGAAAGCCCCAAATCCATGCTTGAAATTGTGTTCCAATCAGCTGCATATTTAGAGAATAACCCACGATATACGAGTGATTATGGAAAATATGTACTGAGTGGAATTAATGTTCACAGTTCCGAGCTTCAGTGATTCAAAATAATTTTATTGCAATAAAACATGGAAAACTGCCGAAAAATGTCTTGAAATAGAGAGATGACCTCAGTATGCTCTTGAGCAATCGTCCGCCCAGGATGTCAAATTAATTACATCAAAGTCATTGTCTGCCTACAGCCATCACAATCGTTGAATATCAATTTTGACAAAATCAACACTGTTGATTATCGACAAGTTATTCCACAGTAGAAATCCACCACGCATGTTGAATAATACATAATATATACTGAACTTATATCCAGTATAACACAAGTTATTTAAAGGGACTCGAACAAAATATGGAGGGTGGGGCAAATATAGAGTAACTTTACCTACGTCAGTTATTAGTATTACTCATATTTAATATATAGAGCTATTTTTCATGTATCAAATGTCCCACAATATATGATGAAAATAAATCAGTGTATTACTATGAGTAAATGTTGCATGATTCTGTAAAAGTGACATCACGTGATAATAAGCACTGTATCGTGCATTTTACACATTGAAAACAACATTAATTTTTTTATAAAAATATTGGAGACATTTTTTTATCACTGTTCATGGTGTAATATCATCACTTCTTCGTGTTTTCTACAAATATTCCATTTGGGTTCCGTTAACTTAAGTATTGTACACTATCACAGCTCATAAAAACCGAGAACTACAACAAATAGTTGGGATGCACTGGAAATATAGGTTTGACAAGAATACCATTGATGGTATGTACACAGCGACATGACGAGGTCGGCAGTATTGTTATGGTAGAAAGCTCTGGGTGGAGCCGGTATAATTACTTCCTCAATGGAGACTGTTATCTCAAGAGTGTTCACATTTCTACTTCAATTCAAATGACGCATTCATGAATATTACATCCGTGAATAGAGAGGACAAAATAAACACAAATATACCAAAGATATTTAAAAAAATGTTATTTGACAAATTTAGGCCATAGTTAATTGATTCCCTGGTTTATGGATCCGTCAACCCAATGTTTTCCACTTATTTTTTATTATATTCCGCCGACAGTTCACAAGTCTTTTGAAAACTATAATAATAAATGGTGAAGGAAAAGGTTGTATAACCCATAATTGAACATGAACAAAGACTGGTAGGCAATGGTGGACACAGAGCTGAAGCTTGATTACTTACTGGTAAATAGTAGAAATTATTTCTCCTTATTTTCAATTTCTATGAGATACTTACGATAAAACACACTCGAATAGTCCCGCAATTCCCCCAGATATAGCCATCTATTCAAACTTACATTTTCCTGCTTTGTATGGAAATAACTTTCACCTTTCTATTTCGATACTTCTAAAACACAATCGGATGACTATGAGAGTAGACTCTTAAACCCCTTGCGACTACCATAAAGGCCAAAGGGAATAAGCAATTCGTACTCACCATGTTATGGTAGTTCGATGCTATATGCCCCGGAAGTGTGGGTCTTCGTCGAAGTCTTGCACCTAATGGGGCCAGGGAGTAAACCCTGGTTAGCTTAGGTGGGTACAACAGTCAAGGCCCCCTATTAACTTATTTTCGTGTGAAAATAAAGTTAAATTGTATGGCCGTTGCCCTGGTGCAAGGCCCTCCACATCTCGTGTCATATCCCATAGATAGAGGTCGTCCAAAATGCGCAGATCTCGCATGGGGACTTTTTGGAACAAGCCCGAAAGCCTTTCTATACAGAACAAGATTTGTTCGCACATCGTTTATATTGCTCCATTAACGACATGATGTCGAGAACGGGGCACCATACAATCTAACGACACACGTGTGTATGAAAGGAGAAACGATTTACAGTTTATGAACGAATAGAAATTTACGCTAATTTATCAATATAACAGGGTCCAGGGTCAATGAAGAATGTTAGTAGACAATGGCCATGAGTGGCAGAGGATGGTGTGGACAGATTGAGGATGTGGGGTGGTATGTGTGCAAGTGTATGTGTGAGCTCTGTGTGTGTGTGTGTGTGTGTGTGTGTGTGAGTGTATGTTTGTGAGAGAGAGAGCTGCACAATGAATGGGTGCATAGAGCTTTGTAGACTAGGTAACTAGGGTGAGTGGGGTGATTTTTAATCTATTTTCCCTTGCTTTTACAGGGACTCCAACCCTGAACATGTGTTCCTCAATGAGCAGAAATTACACCAATTTTCTCCTGGTGCACAATTCTTCAGACGTCTGCTCATGTCGACTGTCTTCAGAGAAAGTCTACTACGTCAACCTGAAGCGATTAATGTCTACCAGTCCATCCTTCATTTCCATCCAGACTTTTAATGCAACACAAACGTACAATCAAAATGAAGTAGATTTGAACAATACATACCACGACTGGATTGGCTCAGATTGTTTATTTGTGTTCAGAGTCAACCAATCAGAAACCTTGTTGCCTAAGGACTGTCAGACAACGTCCAAAAATGGGACTGTCACCATAGCAACGTACAACTGGACAAACTCCAAATATTTCAGCCTAATTGTTCGAGGGAAAGGTTCGTTGTAATAAGACATATACTTGACAATTGGAATCTTAGCAATACTTGACCAATGATAAAGTGGAAAGATAGCTAATACTTCAAAGTTGGGAAATGCAACAATATTTAGCAGATAAAAAGTAACAGTTGAGAATATCAAGAATGACAACAATATTTGCACCTTATTTTGCTCTGTAGTATGTTATAACACAAAAACCTGTATTTGTTGTACATACTATTATGCTATACACAAATAATAATGATAATAATAATAATAATAATAATAATAATATTAATAGTGAAGATGTGCATTGCACACTAAAAACATCCTGGCACTAACTAATATAATCTCAAGGCACTACAATGGGTTTAAAGTTCGAAAGAATGTCTGAATAAGTGAGTCTGTAGTCTTAATTTGAAAATGTCTGTCAGCGACAGCTTGACATAGGAAGGAGCGAGTTCCATAGTGTTGGGGCAACATGACTGTAAGATCTATATTGGAATGATTTGAAGTCAGCATGCCGTACAACTAACAAGTGTTTATCTTCAGATCTAAGTCTACGGCTTGGTTCATAGTTGGTGATTAAGTTTGGAGAGATATGGCAAATGTTAACTCTGGTGCAAAGTTGGTACCACTTCTTGTGATAATAACAGCACATTTGTCAGTTAGATTGTAATTACAAGGCTTAAGATGTGATAATACTTTATGACACATAGGGGCGATGTTTAGAATTCTGGGAACAATTAGTGAGTGAGTGATAATGGAGCTTATCGTGCTACGTGAATCTTTCACCCATTTGTGATGAGGGAACAATTAAATTTGATTTAGAGACAAATTATTTGACAAAAATCTCACTCAGAAAGTTCCTTAATTTTATACCATAAAGTGCATGTAGTTCAAATAAAAAGTTGTACAAGTAGATATGGTTAGTTAATGATGGATATATTCTTTTTTCAGTTCATTAATCGGGTCCAAATATTTAGTAAATAGGTTCACCATTCCGTATTTAATTCCAGGTCAGGTGGAAGTGAACTGTACCACGATGGAAAGTAATTCCTCCAATAATGAAATAACAGTCACAGGAACCTCATCGGGCGCCAATGTCACAATCGTGATGGATGGTGGAAACTCCACAAATACTGGCATCACAAACACTCAAGCTACATCGACAGCAGTGTACAGGGCATATCAAACAGAGGGATTATTTGGACTGGATCCGTATCTGGGTAGGTGTTTGGTCTGGCTGATTGTGTCATGTTGTGTCATGTTGTGTCCTGCTTTGTGAGTGAATGAATGAATTTCTGTCTGATGTTGTGGAAATCTTTCAATCAATAAACAATGCTGAATGATTAAATATCTGATAATTATAATAAAAGCTAAAATGAAAAGAAGCATGAAAAACAAGTTTCATAATTCTATTGCTTCTTATGATACAGGAGAAAATTATTTCTCCTTATTTTCTATTTCTATGAGATACTTACTTCTAAGACACTCGAATAGTCCCGTAATTCCCCCAGATATAGCCATCTATTCAAACTTACGTTTGCCTGCTTTGTATGAAAAACACAACATTTTGACTTGCAAAATTTCGTATTATGGTGCAATCGCCTGAACGCAACTTGCACTGTTAGTAGTGAGCCCTGTTAAGCCAGTACAGGTCACAACAGTGTACCACGTGATCCCCCATCACGCGTTGCACGGGTGTAAAGCATACTCTCTTTCTCGCATGGCTATCACTGCGATCAGACACAAGCGATATCCATTCCCCCAGAATAGCAAACAAAACTTACAGATACGCTTCCCCAATAAGACCTGTGAACTTCAGTTGGCTATCCCCTTCTCTATCTTTCATTTATATTGATAAATTAGTGTAAATATCTATTGATTCATATAAACTGTAAATCGTTTCTCCTTTCATACACATGTGTGTCGTCATTGTATGGTGCACCGTTCTCAACATCATGTCATTAACAGAGTAGTATAAACGATGTGCGAACAAATCTTGTTTGGGGAGGTTGGCCATTAAAGATGGTCACCCCTTCTGTATCTCGCATCGGGCCTGTTCCAAACAGTCCCCATGCAAGATCTGCACATCTTGGACTATGTTCAGGTACCCTCACCTTGGAGGGTGTTCCCCCCAAGGCTTCTTCCCGCAAGACCAAGTCTAGGTAAAAATCCTTAGACAAAGGCTTGCGAGGAAGAAGCAGTTGCTGCCATCCTCGGGGGTGGTAACAATGGGTGTGCCTTCCCTATCCCTACTCGACCACCTCACAGACCGCCCCTGGCAACGAGTCAGCCCAGGCCTGACGAGTCATCAATGGAGTGGTCATCTTCCGGGTTCTCATCTGCAGATGAGGATTCTGCCCCGGAAGAAGGGACCTGGTCCCTTTACCATGGGTGGAACCATCGTCAGGATCCACACCACAGGACCATCTGGTGGCAGATCCTGAGACTCAGGATGCCGACACCGAGGGCCAGAGACAGGCAAGCACTTCCGAGTGCTTGACCTATAATGTCAAGTCCTTCTTCACCTCATCTCATGACCCCCAAGGGTACCTCATCAATATGAGGGCCCCTCAAAGGTCGAAGAGACGTTGGGTGACCGGCCTGCTGGATGGCCCTGTGAAGTCCGTCTGGCAGGAAGGGCTTCCGTGGACGCCAGACACAAGGTCATCATTATACCGGCTTAACCTGAGTCTCAGGTAGGTACGCTCGCGAAGGTCTCCCTCTCCCACTGGGAAGTTTACAGAGAGCGCTGAAACGGCCACCTTACGTAGCTTCCCAAACCAGCTCAATCCTATCCCATGTCATCTGGTGGAATTACGCCCTGTAACTGAGGCTAAAATCTCTCTCTGATGCTCTTGCAGAGAGGGCACCAGCATTTGCATTAGCCTCTAGGGAGGCCTCCTCTTGGGCAGAGGCAGGTCACGCTAACCAAACCTTCATGGCCCAGCTTCTTCTGTTGCGGTGGGATGCGGTCTTGGAGCAGACCAGGCTCCCCCGCAGCAGAGCCAACCAGCTCCGTGTGGCTCCTTTGGAGTCGCTGGACCTCCTTGGATCAGAGTTCGATGAGCTCACATCGACCTGGTCCATGGAGGACGAGCAGGCTAGGACCCACTCCATGGCCAATACAGCTCGTAAGGCTGGTGGGCATAAGGAGCGGCCTTTCACTCCGATGACAAGGGCAGCCTCCTAGGAGGAAGGCAGGTACTTCTTCTCCGGCGAAAGTGCAGGTGGGTCCATCCTGCACCAAGTTGAAGAAGTACAAAATGAAGCCCAAACCTAATCCCCAGCGTGGCGGCTGGTGAATAGGTGAGGGCTTCCCCTGGGCCAGCGGGGTTATGGGAATGCTGCACAAACATTCCTGTGACCAAGACCCCGCATCCCCAGGGAACTTCCCTTGTGGTCTAGATCGGCTCCAGCTCTACGAGGCCCGATGGGCCTCTCTGAACAACAAAGCCTGGGTGACTTCGGTCATCCGTCAGGGGTTCCGCATCTTCTTCAAAGAGAAGACACCACCGACAACGTGCCGTCCCGTGTTCCAGAGGAACTATGCGGACGTGGCACGGCGTCAAGCCCTTCTAAACGTAATCACAGACTACGTACAGAAGGGCGCAGTCTTTCGCCTCAGGCAACCTAAAGTGACACGATCCTCTCAGTGCCGCTTGTTCATTTCCTTCACAAAACCGGGTAAGGAAATCGCTTCTCCCGATGAATAGTAAAGGCAGTAACGATCGCATTGGATAGCAATGGTGACCTTGAATGAAACCGAGGTACTCCGTGAGCACACTATGTCAGAGGGATTGTGACATTCGTGTCACACATCAGGTCCGTTTCAATGGAGAACATAGAAAGGAGGATATTATTTCTCCTTATTTTCTATTTATGAGATACTTACGATAAAACACACACCTGCCCACCTTCCCCACCGGCTGTATGGAATCGGAACAAGAGATTGTACAGTTGGCTCGAAAGAGGGTGATATTTTACGCCCGTGCACCACGTGATGGGGTATCACGTGGTACACTGTTGGGGGCTTGTACTGGCTTATCACGGCTCACTACTAACAGTGCAAGTTGCGTTCAGGCGATTGCACCATAATATGAAATCTTGCAAGTCAAAATTTTGTGTTTTCCATACAATGAAGGAAAGTCTAAGTTTTAATAGATGACTATATCTGGGGGAATTGCGGGACTATTCAAGTGTGTTTTAGAAGTAAGTATCGAAATAGAAATAGAAAATAAGGAGAAATAATTTTCTCCTTACTATAATCATGGAGGCACTGAACATGTATTTTATCATCAACACAACTTGGCAGCTGCCTAAATAATGCAAACTGTTCAAAATCTAATAAAATAATATTGATTTCTTGTCTATGTAGGACCCCATTGTCTGGGTGATCGTCCCATGTGCTGATAAGACAGTATACATGGGCATAAAAACAGATTTATTGAGAAGGCAGATCATAGTTGGTTTGTCCTTGGAGTTTTCTTTCCCTAATGGCCGTATTTACAAGAGTACTATAAAATGGACGTCATGCATCTTTGAAAGGAACCGAGGTGAGCAGACCCCGATTTCTTGAAACAAACTTGAATGAGATTTTCCTCTGCTGAGATTTCTCCCATTAACTTGAGTAAAATCTCACCTGGGTTTGACTTTTTACTCAAGTTGTACAGCATTGAGTCAATGGGAGAAATCTCAGCTTAGCAAAATTTCAAGTTTGTTTAAAGAAATCAGGGCCTGAATATGTATTCTCAGTCTAGAATACTATTTTTCTAAAATCTGTTTGAATATTTGACATTTTGTGCAAAATTATGATCAATATTATCACACATTTAGCAACATATATATTTCCCACGGAATAATGTAATTTAAGCATTATCAAACTGCATAGCGAGTTAGTACACCTGAATCTGAAGTCAAGATATCCATTTTACAAACCTTCATCCTCAAATCCACCTACCCATCTAGTGACATATCCATAGTGACTGTGACACCACCTACTGTGACCCACACCATGACGCCATCCAACTCACCTACCCATCCAGTGACACATCCACTGTGTTTGTGACACACTACTCACTATAACATGCACAATGACACCATCCAATCCACCTGCTCATCCAAACCCCATGACATACTACACACACCAAAACCCATGACATACTACACACACACACACACACACACACACACACACACACACACGAATCTCACTATTACCATGGCCATTACCCAAAACTGCAACACAAAATTTAACAATCATTTTCCTAATGGTAACATTGTTATGAACCATAACTCTCCAGTTACAAACCTCTGCTAACATTTCTGTGTTTCAGTACCTCCGGCTCCTGAAGAGTTCCGACTGTCCAAAGACCGGCATCCAGGCAGCATCAGAGTGGACTGGCAGTCCCTGGACTGCATACTTCAGCCTGTCTACATCTCTAACTATGTCATCAGCATCTGCAGACTGTCCAGTCCTAGTGGTCAGCAATGTACTGGTAAACATGATTTTCTCAAGACAAATGCACTCGTGTGTGGTACCCTACTGTTGATATACATGTAGTTATTATGTTGCAGTTATGATCAAAATGATGCATTTAAGCTATGAAAAATTGCATCGGGAAAAGTCCTGGCCAGATTGTTCAATCTCGGAATGCATTCAACTGTTGATTTCCATAGTAGACCCTCGAATAATCTAGCTGTTTCTTCTAATATGGGGTGGGCAGAATTGGGGTTAACAGCTTCACATATTATGGAGAATATGCGATTGAAGTTATACTGTCAACACCAAATTCAATTTTAATAGGTCGCTTTGAATCTCTTGAGACTAGAAGTACTTTCCAGTTGACACACCAACATCACAATGCATTTTGATATGATCGACAACAGAACTGAAACAAAATTTTAAGTCCATCATACATATGTAGTTTGGGATCTATTTGCTTTCTAACTGAATTCGGTGTATCAACAACAGCAAATAGCTGTATTATAAGCGCTTCGATGCACTAGGTGTTTGGTTTGTCAACGGAATTAGTCTGTATATTGATAATAATGTACAGTTGTTAGTTTAGGAATAATTATGATATGATACATCTGGTTTTTCCCTTAGAAGTGGGTCCAGACACTAAGGTCAGCAACCGAGCCAGAAGTTACCAGACATCTGGGCTGGACACTGGTCACTACAAAGTAAAAATGTGGGCCGAGTCTCTGAACATTTCTGGACAAATGAGCGAAACATTGGTTGTAGAGGTGTTTTCTGGTGAGTTTAATTTATTCGTCCTCGTACTCCAAGGGTACTTAATTCTATTCTTATATCTCGCTTCATGTGGTACCCCTGGCACACATCTAGAGGGAAACTTGCACAAACAGTTTATGAGCTAAAATAGAACCATTTTAAGTGGTCAATGATAGAAATTATGAAATAAGCGATGGGACATAACTCCAATAAAAAACTATATAAAAATAAGCAGGAATGTTAAACTTCATTTCATTGGATAGAACTTTTCACCAAATTCATCGGCAAAGTAATTTCATTGGTTGGCTGTTTGCACAAATTTCCCTCAAGATGTGTGCCAGGGGTACCACATGAAGTGAGATATAAGAACAGAATTAAGTACCGCTGGGGTGCAATGATGAATTTCTTTAATAAGCAATAAAGGTATTTTCTGGTAAGTTCAATTCATGCAATAATCCAAGGTATTATCTAGAGTTCAATAGATTAAATACTAATAAGTCATTTAAGTGTTTTCTGGATGTTCAGTAAGTTAAATAAGCAATTAAAATGTTTTCTAGTGAGTTTAATAAATAAAATAACCCAGAGGCATTTTCTGGCAAATTCAATTAATACAATATGCCAAGGTATTCTCTAGTGTTCCATAGATTAAATAAGCCATTGATTCATACAGGAGGGTCGTGGGTAATAAAAACATTATCTTGTTGTTTATCTTATGTGGTTGTAGCTGACACGATACTAGATGCCCCTACTGATCTCAGCCAGTGGGGTTGCCCCTTTGGCTCAGTCGGTAGAGCGTTGAACTCGCAATCCAGCAACTCGGGTTTGAATCCCAGGATGGGCATGATCCGCGGTTACATGGTCATGACAGGAGGCAATGTGTGTACTCTTGCAATGCAGTTAGCATTGTTGGTTCATCATATGTGCTGCAGGTGTTGTAGGTCAATGCTTGACAAGCTGTGACATGAAATGAAATAATCTTAAAATTGGCTCTAATTAGCCACACCAAAAAAGATATTGCTGTCTTGTTTTAGTCATGTTTTTCTTCATTTCCATTCACAGATCCTACTGTTCCGATCGTTGGTGTTGTATCTCTTACAATCATCTTCGCTATCGCCATTGTATACATCTATTGTAGAAGGTAATATTTCTGCAGTATTATATGTTGAAGCAGCGGCATGAAGGTTAAATGTGCTTTAATGTGTCCGTATGCATAAATCCATATGCATAAAAACATGCATTAAAACACATACCTTGAATGATACTGCTACAACAAATTTATCTTGCCAACATGTTTTAATCTGAATAAAATGAATTACATCATTTATTGAGATGCATGCTCAGTTATTGTAAACATAATCGCCAAAATTAAAACAGGCAAAAGTCGCAGGAGATGAGCAATTTAATCTCTAAAATTAGTAATCGTCACATATGGGTGAAAGATTCCCGCTGTGACGTAAAACATTAATTCACTCACTCACTCGCCAGAATTTGACATTTCCACGAAGATGAAATAATATATTTCAGATACATGAAATGTCCTCCGACATTTCTGGTAGAAGTACCAGATGTGAGTTTAGTATACAAACACCTAGAAGTGACTGAAATACATTAATATATATTATTGACTCATTTTCTGGTCATGATGTGAATTGGTATACAAGTGGCAAGATCCCCTTTGCATAGGTCAAAGGTCACTAATGAGGTTATTACCTATTCTGGTACAACTATATCTCCCAAATAAATACACCTACACTCTGACAATTGTGAGCACAATTTTGACAAAGGTTTATGCACAAATTACCTCTCAATGTCTTATAATATTCCTTAATAAAATGCCGGTCTGTACAAAAAAGTGGGTCAGTCTATTTTTAGAACAGAGCACTGTTGTTATTGGCAATATAGCGTCAGAAAATGTTTGTAGATTTAAAAACATATTTTCGCCCTAATTTAATAGTAATTTTTAGGTTGAAATATAATATATATTGTTCAATGATAACCTTGCCACTTTCATACTTTTAATACAAATAATAATAAATCAGCTCATTTTCCGCGGTCAGTTTCTTTATTTACATTGTTTGGTAAGCGGAAGTCTGTGAATATGCTGACAATAACACATTGTGCAGTAGTTCTAACATTTGATGTCACACCAACGACATTCTGTTTGAGTCTTTTAAATTAACATATACATGAATGTATGTGTACACGTGTGCAGGGTACATGTATGCATGTGCTAACCCTAACCCTAACCCTAACCCTAACCCTGTGCATGCATGATGCATATAACGCATACATACGTAAATGTGTGTGCATTCATCATTTATGTATCCTCTACCAGCCAGGGCTCTGTATTGTCATTATATACTAGTACAGTGTATCATGTTATAGCCCAGTCTGCCTTGCAGTGTCTATATGTACAATTATTTTCCCTGGTTAAAGCGTATCAAATTTATATATATAATATATATATATATATTTATTTTTTTAAATTGGGATTTAGAGTCGCTTTCAAGATTCTTTCACTTATATCACGACTTGTCAGTTTAGGGCAGGAGAAAACCCGCATCATCCGTAGCGCTGAATGTTGCAGTAAACCTGTGAGCATCGGCTGGTATTGACAAGACCAAGGATGATAACTACATTGCCACTCTACAGACATCGCATCCTATCAATATCGCGTCAGAAAGGTAACTTTCGCGAACATTGATGCCGGGCCACCAGAACGGGATTTGAACCATGAACCTTGGCTCCGAAGTCACTACTACTACTACTTAGACAACTACTACTACTACTTCTATTACTACTACTACTACTACTACTAATATTACTACTACTAGTATACTACTACTATTAATAAAAGTAAAAATTGCTACTTGGTATAATACCAATGTCAAGCTGAAACTTTAGGATTAATTCATATACTATGGTTTGAACATACACATACCAGCACGAGCACTGACTATTGTTATCATCGCTTAGTCATTGATCTTATATTTGCAAAACTTTTCTTAAGGTTCAAACATAATTTAGATACACTTATCTGCTAGTCATACAATAAACTTGCGGCTACCAGCTGATATTGACGAGTCAAGGATGTCAACATTTCCCCCGGGTAAGGTTGGAGTATGGCGGAGATGACGTTGCTTAGGCTAAATGGGATGTCAACTGTATTGCGAAAGCGTAGACAGTCCGTTCTATCACGATCACGAAAATTAACTCTCGCGAAAGTCTATGTCGGGTCCGCTAGATGGATTCGAACTCGGGACTTTCGTCGAAACAATCCGACAATATACTACTGGGATATCACCGGCTCTGCAAATTATGCATCACTTGTTCACATATTATCACTGCAAATTAACAACGGTTATATTATATACTTTTGTATTTTCGCTTTCATCTATAGTATTAATAACAGAAAGGAAATGCTTTAATAACTTACAACGATTCTAAACCACGCCCGAATTATAAATTCAACCGGAGTGAGTCCATTTTAGAACTATGTTCTTTTCCGCCCAGAGATTCCATGTAGAAATGTTCTACTTTGGTTTCTTCCTTTTCAGTTTGGTAATAATGTAACGCTATGAGAAATGCTATGATATGATTTGGCGCAATTTCAAAGGCTCATGCGCGCGCACACACACACGTATGCACGCACACACATAGCGTACAGTACTTAATATGACAGTAATATATATGATTTGTATATATATATATATATATGTGTGTGTGTGTGTGTGTGTATGTGTGTGTGTGTGTGTGTGTGTGTGTGTGTGTGTGTGTGTGTGTGTGTGGCTAAATTATAATGATAGGATGCCCTGTCTTTGCCGTGGCAACACAGTTATCTTCTGTGGTTTGCCAGTGCTCGCAGGTCTACTGCAACATTCAGTGGTAGATTTTTTTTTAAAAACGGTATAAAAGTACGTATCCAAAAGAATCAAAGGAATCAATTAATTAAATAGTCATTTAAAAAACTGCATGTACGTCTATATCTACTACTTTATTTCTGTTCAAACGGTTAATTACGCGGCTTACCTTATCAATTGATATGTGCTTGTTGAGTGAATCACACATCATAAAAGCCAGTGTCAGATATATCATCATCTACGTTATGAAGCTACATGTATTGTCAATATTCTCTTGTCAATATACTTACTCTTTTTGGATTTAGTAATTTCTAAAATTACTTTGGGAAATAATTATATTTAGTTCCTCAGGGATTCCGAAATATTACAATTATATTCAATGTTTATACACATTCACACATTAACACACACACGCGCACGCACGCACACACATACATATACTCTCTCTCTCTCTCTCACATACACACACACACACACACACACACACACACACACACACACACCAGTAGCCATAGAGAGGGGGTCTTAGACACTCAGTGAGTCACGCTCTCTGAAAATCTTGAATGTAAGCTTAATGAAATACAATTTTCTAATTTCTACTGATAAAAAATGAACACTTTCGAACCCGTTATCCAGTGGAGTTTGGGTGGCATGCTCCCGAAATATTTTAGATGTAGGAATAACAAAGTACACTATTTCCTGATATCTATAGCCAAAAAAATCCCCGCCACAACGTTATAAATATTTCCTAGTAGATTCCATCGATATTTAATATGTAACACATACTTTTATAGTCTAAACTAACAAATTAGAGCAGCCTATCTCTAAAGACACCAAATGACCAAAAACTGCGTATCGCAAGTGAAGATATGTGACATGTGATAGGATTCTCGCCAAGAATTATACTAATAGTTCTCAATTTGTGTTTCTACAACTTTGGTGGTTCATTTACATGATAACATAAGAAATCCGTCAATAGTATGCGCAAATTAAAAATAATAATCAAATAACCGCTGTCGCAAAATCCGTGTACAATCCATGATAAATGAAGAGTAGGGTGGCAACTCCTGCACAATTCAGACTTCCGGGAATTACCCGTACAATTTTACCTGGAACGCAACCGTCCGGATAAACGAGGGTCGACTGTAGATAACTTCAATGTAAAACAATGCCATTTATTTCTGCATTTGTCATGAAAGCGCATTGCATTATTCCTACATTAAGAAAAACGTCCAGGAGCATCCGTTAATGCAAAGAAAATCGCATCACTTTATGCCTGTATTTCAAAATGTCTGGAAGCCGCTCCAGAGGCTTGGTGTCTTACGGAAGATGCCAGTAGATCACTTTTCATTACGCCCACATTGGAAAACGGATGCGATAAAAGAGGTCAATATCTTTGCCGATGCCAGAATCGCATTTTATAATTTAGAATTTTCGGAACGCATACCACTAAAGCACACTAGATCGCACCATGAAATCGCACTTTTGTTATGCCTACATTTAACAAAATAATAATAATAATAATACCTTAAACTGGTACTTTCGTAACAATATACACAATCACACTGATAAATCAGAACACAGTACATATATAAACCTCCGTTTCAAGGATTTATTCAAACAGCTGTAATATACAGGGTAACGTGTAATGTAGCATCATACCAAAATATATATTCCCTCCCAAAGTAGACAGACATAGTCACATACATTTATCGTTCACGAATTAAAAAAGAGTTCCCTTTGTTCCTGATCTCCCAAAACCAAAGGAGCTGCTTCGCTTACCGAATGTGCCAAAATTGTTATTAAATAGATTTCTCGTCCCCCTACTCGGTACGGAGGACCTACCCCCAGAGAAAGAAGCATAGTTTCCCCCACCGAAATTGCCACTATTCTGTCCGAATCCAATGTTACCGAGCCCAGTGAAATCTCCCGCTGCTTTTCCATTGACCGTTCCTACGGATCTGCCCCGGTAGCCACCGTAACTATTTCCGAAATTGCCCAGAGTACTTCCAGAGCGTTTCCTGTCTCCTTGCCAGAGGTTGTTAAACTGGAGGCCGTTTACACCAATAGGAGACACATCGGCTTGAAAGTCCCTCTGCCTGTTGTTCTGTACGGAGTCCCCTCTGAGGAGGTTTCCGCTGATGCCGCTCCCAGCGCCATCTCTGACCGCCTCACCGACTATGTTTTTGCGGTGACCGTTGTTAGTAGAAGCAGCCCTGCCAATGGTATTGTCGTGACGCTGTCTATGTTGATTGGAGTTGCTCTTCCTTTGGTTGCTGTGGCTGTTCTCGCTGATGTCCTTCTTGTGTCCAAGGGCTTTCTTGGCCGCCTTCTGGTATCCCTTGGTATTGCTATTAGCGGCTCCGTTAGCTTGTCGCCTGTGGTTGTTAAGAGTGGCAGCATTAGAGTATCGCCTAGCGTCAAAGTAGTTAGCCTTACGGACATCGTTGTTCTGTTTCGCAGACTTGTGGGCTTTGTCGAATTGATTCTGGTGCTCTTTCTGAGCTGCCTGCGTCTGTCCGTATTCGTTCTCGGCTCGCTTCCTGTTGTAGTTGAGTCTCTCGAAGTTATTTCCTCCGGATTTCTTGTCATGATAGAATCTCTTCAGCTTCTTGAAGTTCTCGTGTCGGTCCTGTAGATTTCTTCGCAGGGTCTCTTTATCGAAAGCAGCTTCATCGAGGTCATGCTTGGCAGCCTTGGCGTTAGACTGAGCAGCAGCATCTGCGTATTTCCTATCTCCCCCATTGGCGCTCTTAGCAGCTTGACTGTCCTGGTTGTGATAACCGTTGTTGTTAGAGCTATGAACTCCCTGTGCAAATTTTCCGTTCCTCTGGTCCTTAAGGCTCTTGATCTGAGCGAACTCTCCCTTATTCTTGGCTTGGCTGTATTGCTTTTGGGCGGCATCGTTAACTCCTGCATGCTGTGCGAGATGCTCCTTTCCTTGGTCTGTCTGCTTCTGTTGTTCGCCATACTTGTGGTTGATAGCACCGCCACCAGCATGACCGTTAGCACCATTCTTGATGTTACCGACATTGTTACCATAGCCCCCGCTGCCGTCTTTGTTGCCTCCTTGGTTTCCATGTGCCCCATAATACTTCTTGTCAGCGTGACCCTGCGCTCCAGCCTTGCTAGCAGCAGCGGCTCGACCGAATACGTTATCCTTTTTGGCAAACTGGTTCGCCCGGTTGATTGCCTGCTGCTTCCCGGCATCTTCGGCGTGGAACCTGCTGTCCTTTTTGTTGTAGAGAACTGACTGCGCATCCTGGGTAGCTCCAGCCTTATCAAGATTCTGTTCTTTCTTGCCGTGTTTCCCATTGGCCGCCTGTCTCTGTGCTGCGTTCTGGCTGTACTTGGTTTCCTTGAGCGCTCTCTGGGAGTCCTGCCTGGCGTTGGCAGCAGAGTGATCTCCTCTGATTAGCTTCTTTGCCTTCTGCTTGTCTCTGTAGTCGTCGAGCCTGTGGGCAGTGTGTCCGTTCTCCTCCTCGAACCCGCCTTTCTCGCTCAGGTTCTGATCGAATTTCTTGTCGAAGCCATAGGAAATGTTATCGTTGAAGACCTTGCCTCTGTTGTAGGCTTTCTTGTTGGCTGCAGCAGCGTTGTACCCCCTGGCTCTGTTGTCGTCCAGTTTATTATACCGCCCCTGGGAACCAACCTGGTAGGCATTGTTGCGGCGCTTATCGTTGATTAGATTTGATATCTCATCGTACTTTGCATCATTTTTAACATACTCCTGATTAGCCCTGTTTCCCCTCTCGGCAGCGCTAGCACTCTTCTGCCCGGCTTCGTTCGCTCGGCCTTGGTAGTTGTGTCCGACAGCCCTCTGTTGCTGGTTAGATTTGCCTACGTCTGTGTAATCTCTCCGAGCCTGGTTCGACCTTGCTTGACCTTGTCCGTAGCTGCTGTCTTGAGTGGCGTGTTTAGATCGCTCTCGACTTCCACTTCCGTAGGAGTTGATGTTCGTGTCCGCATTAACGACTACCACGGCGCACAGCGCCGCCGCAAGACATGCGACGGTGACCTGAAAATATGACCAAGGTAAATTACGATGTGTTCTCAATTTCACCTGGGATTCTAACCCAACCAGACCCGAATTTACAAATTTAACCCAGCATGACCCAAATCAATACAGAAAAGTTGTCAATTTACAAATTTTCCCAACCTGAGCCATATCCATACAGAATAGTTATCAATTTACATAATTCACATTTTACAGATTCAATACTAGTATGTTAATACTTATTTGCATATTTACTTTCTCTACCAAAAGTTTAACATATGAATATATCTTAATACAATGTAATATAGTATGTTTAGTGATATGAAACCTAACTAAGTAATAAATAATGCATCTTGCATACCTACAAGGTCTTATATCGTTGCTAATTAATATGTCTTCCCATACATATTATACAGATGCATTTAGTTAATTGTATTATTACAATATTTGAAATATTTTGAAATAAGAGAAATATTGAAATACTAATTCTACTAAATTTCCGGGATATAGGTCCTTTAATTTTCATAATTTAAAGTTAATACCATTTCCTTTTAATTTCCTTCAGATAGAACGGTATAGTGCCCAGGTCCCCAACCCTACGTGTCCAGTACCAATACCATCTGACAACATGCATGACAATCAGTGTACTTCAAGTGCATTTATGGAAGACCAATACAGCCAAAATTACCAACAATTACCTTCATTCGGGTGATTTTCCGCAAGGTCTGACAGTGACAATGTTCACTCTGAGTCAACTACCTGTTACAGGGTGGACAAGTGAGTCCTGCAGGCCTTGTACAGAGGAAGGTTGTGTTGTATTTGTAACTCTGAGTCTTTTTATAATACACCCAAGTTGCCAATAAACACCAGTACACAAGTCACACAAAACGTATACCTGTCAGAATAACACAGAATGCAATAAAGCCAGAAATAAACGGATTATGTTTGTAATCAGGGGGAGTGGCTATAACTAATGATGAACAAGACCGGTGCTGTGCTAAAATATAGGCGGGTTTAGGTATATCCGGATACACCGTATAGGCGGGATCAGACAATAGTATGGCATTATCCACTAACACCATCCACTTGTCATTAATGTGATTTTGATATGTGTTTTATCTTACACTTAATTTTCAACTGACAGGTAGGCTTGAACTCATTACGTGGGCTTGGTCAATCGATATGCTATTGTTCTTGTGACGTGGTACTATAAATAGATGGCATAGAGCTCCAGCAACCATACGTATTCAGCTCTATGGTCTTCCAAAACATGTCCCTGTAATCCTGTAATGTGTTTAATCGATACTACTACTACTACTACTACTACTACTACTACTACTACTACTACTACTACTACTACTACTACTACTACT